>JAPDDO010000325.1:22500-42500 GCA_027422415.1 Schizothorax lantsangensis
CTGCACCTGTGTGTATATATATATATAGAGAGAGAGAGAGAGAGAGAGAGAGAGACAGAGACAGAGACAGAGAGAGATATAGATGGCATGCCGTTCAGGAAATTATGGTATTTATTATATGAAGTTTGATTGTATTGAAAGAATGTCTTAATATATGGAATGAAACTTGAATATAATGAATTTCATTTATGGAATGAAAATCTGAATATTATGGAATGTAAATTTGACTTTATTTAATGAATAATAGTATACTGTATCTACTTATATCCTTGTTTTCAAAGCATTAGTTTTCAGAATTGAATGACTTTAAAAATGTAATTTCCTCAAATATTTAATACTTTGTTGAACTAAAAGTTTTGGCAACAGCTAATCATATTCCAAACAATACCATCAGTGTGGAGCATACATCCCATCATCTTGATATCCCAAAATCTCAGACATTTCACACAGTATTAATTAATGACAGCATTTTGATTTAGATTTAGTCTTTTGACTAAAATGCCATATAGTTATATATATATATATTATATATATATTCAGGTGCATCTTAATAAATTAGAATGTCGTGGAAAAGTTCATTTATTTCAGTAATTCGAGAGAGAAGGAGAGAGACAGAGACTCTCTCTGAATATTATGGAATGAAAATCGGAATATTATGGAATGAAAGTCTGAATTTATGGAATTGAAACTGAAATGTAAATAGTCTAATATTTTGAGATACTGATTTTTGACTTTCATGATATGTAAGCTCTAATCATCAAAATTAAAAAAAAAAAATTTTTGAAATGTTTTACCTTACATAAAATTAATCTAAAATATATGAAAGTTTCACTTTTTGAAATAACTTACAAGAAAAAATGAACTTTTTCACAACATTCTAATTTATTGAGATGCACCTGTGTATATATATATATATACTGTATATATATATATATAGAGAGAGAGAGAGAGAGAGAGAGAGAGATAGATGGCATGCCGTTCAGGAAATTATGGTATTTATTATTTGAAGTTTGATTGTATTGAAAGAATGTCTGAATATATGGAATGAAACTTGAATATAATGAATTTCATATATGGAATGAAATTCTGAATATATGGAATGAAAATCTGAATATTATGGAATGTAAATTTGACTTTATTTAATGAATAATAGTATACTGTATCTAGTTATATCCTTGTTTTCAAAGCATTAGTTTTCAGAATTGAATGACTTTAAAAATGTAATTTCCTCAAATATTTAATACTTTGTTGAACTAAAAGTTTTGGCAACAGCTAATCATATTCCAAACAATACCATCAGTGTGGAGCATACATCCCATCATCTTGATATCCCATCATCTTAGATATTTCACACAGTGTTAATTAATGACAGCATTTTGATTTAGATTTAGTCTTTTGACTAAAATGCCATATAGTTATATATATATATATATATATATATATATATATATATAT
Organism: Schizothorax lantsangensis; assembly: GCA_027422415.1. Classification (NCBI taxonomy): domain Eukaryota; kingdom Metazoa; phylum Chordata; class Actinopteri; order Cypriniformes; family Cyprinidae; genus Schizothorax; species Schizothorax lantsangensis. The sequence goes on from JAPDDO010000325.1 coordinate 23,956, forward strand.
ATATATATATATTCAGGTGCATCTTAATAAATTAGAATGTCGTGGAAAAGTTAATTTATTTCAGTAATTCGAGAGAGAAGGAGAGAGACAGAGACTCTCTGAATATTATGGAATGAAAATCTGAATATTACGGAATGAAAGTCTGAATTTATGGAATGAAAATCTGAATATTATGGAATGAAAGTCTGAATATATGGAATGAAAATCTGAATATTATGGAATGTAAATTTGACTTTATTTAATGAATAATAGTATACTGTATCTAGTTATATCCTTGTATTCAAAGCATTAGTTTTCAGAATTGAATGACTTTAAAAATGTAATTTCCTCAAATATTTAATACTTTGTTGAACTAAAAGTTTTGGCAACAGCTAATCATATTCCAAACAATACCATCAGTGTGGAGCATACATCCCATCAGCTTGATATCCCATCATCTTAGACATTTCACACAGTGTTAATTGATGACAGCATTTTGATTTAGATTTAGTCTTTTGACTAAAATGCCATAGATATATATATATATATATATATATATATATATATTCAGGTGCATCTTAATAAATTAGAATGTCGTGGAAAAGTTCATTTATTTCAGTAATTCGAGAGAGAGAGAGAGAGAGACAGACTCTCTCTGAATATTATGGAATGAAAGTCTGAATTTATGGAATGAAAATCTGAATATTATGGAATGAAAGTCTGAATTTATGGAATGAAAATCTGAATATTATGGAATGAAAGTCTGAAGTCTGAAAGTCTGCACCTGTGTATATATATATATATATACTGTATATATATAGAGAGAGAGAGAGAGAGAGAGAGAGAGAGAGAGAGAGAGAGACAGAGAGAGAGACAGAGACAAAGAGAGATATAGATGGCATGCCGTTCAGGAAATTATGGTATTTATTATTTGAAGTTTGATTGTATTGAAAGAATGTCTGAATATATGGAATGAAACTTGAATATAATGAATTTCATTTATGGAATGAAAATCTGAATATTATGGAATGTAAATTTGACTTTATTTAATGAATAATAGTATACTGTATCTAGTTATATCCTTGTTTTCAAAGCATTAGTTTTCAGAATTGAATGACTTTAAAAATGTAATTTCCTCAAATATTTAATACTTTGTTGAACTAAAAGTTTTGGCAACAGCTAATCATATTCCAAACAATACCATCAGTGTGGAGGATACATCCCATCATCTTGATATCCCAATATCTCAGACATTTCACACAGTGTTAATTAATGACAGCATTTTGATTTAGATTTAGTCTTTTGACTAAAATGCCATATAGTTTATATTATATATATATATAATTCAGGTGCATCTTAATAAATTAGAATGTCGTGGAAAAGTTAATTTATTTCAGTAATTCGAGAGAGAAGGGAGAGAGACAGAGACTCTCTGAATATTATGGAATGAAAATCTGAATATTACGGAATGAAAGTCTGAATTTATGGAATGAAAATCTGAATATTATGGAATGAAAGTCTGAATTTATGGAATGAAAATCTGAATATTATGGAATGAAAGTCTGAAGTCTGAAAGTCTGCACCTGTGTATATATATATATATATATAGAGAGAGAGAGAGAGAGAGAGAGAGAGAGAGAGAGAGAGACAGAGACAAAGAGAGATATAGATGGCATGCCGTTCAGGAAATTATGGTATTTATTATTTGAAGTTTGATTGTATTGAAAGAATGTCTGAATATATGGAATGAAACTTGAATATAATGAATTTCATTTATGGAATGAAAATCTGAATATTATGGAATGTAAATTTGACTTTATTTAATGAATAATAGTATACTGTATCTAGTTATATCCTTGTTTTCAAAGCATTAGTTTTCAGAATTGAATGACTTTAAAAATGTAATTTCCTCAAATATTTAATACTTTGTTGAACTAAAAGTTTTGGCAACAGCTAATCATATTCCAAACAATACCATCAGTGTGGAGCATACATCCCATCATCTTGATATCCCAATATCTCAGACATTTCACACAGTGTTAATTAATGACAGCATTTTGATTTAGATTTAGTCTTTTGACTAAAATGCCATATAGTTATATATATATATATATATATATATATATATATATATATATATATATTATATATATATATATTCAGGTGCATCTTAATAAATTAGAATGTCGTGGAAAAGTTAATTTATTTCAGTAATTCGAGAGAGAAGGAGAGAGACAGAGACTCTCTGAATATTATGGAATGAAAATCTGAATATTACGGAATGAAAGTGAATTTATGGAATGAAAATCTGAATATTATGGAATGAAAGTCTGAATTTATGGAATGAAAATCTGAATATTATGGAATGAAAGTCTGAAGTCTGAAAGTCTGCACCTGTGTGTATATATATATATATAGAGAGAGAGGAGAGAGAGAGAGACAGAGACAGAGAGAGATATAGATGGCATGCCGTTCAGGAAATTATGGTATTTATTATTTGAAAGTTTGATTGTATTGAAAGAATGTCTGAATATATGGAATGAAACTTGAATATAATAAATTTCATTTATGGAATGAAAATCTCAATATTATGGAATGTAAATTTGACTTTATTTAATGAATAATAGTATACTGTATCTAGTTATATCCTTGTTTTCAAAGCATTAGTTTTCAGAATTGAATGACTTTAAAAATGTAATTTCCTCAAATATTTAATACTTTGTTGAACTAAAAGTTTTGGCAACAGCTAATCATATTCCAAACAATACCATCAGTGTGGAGCATACATCCCATCATCTTGATATCCCAATATCTCAGACATTTCACACAGTATTAATTAATGACAGCATTTTGATTTAGATTTAGTCTTTTGACTAAAATGCCATATAGTTATATATATATATATATATATATATATATATATATATATATATATATATATTCAGGTGCATCTTAATAAATTAGAATGTCGTGGAAAAGTTAATTTATTTCAGTAATTCGAGAGAGAAGGAGAGAGACAGAGACTCTCTCTGAATATTATGGAATGAAAATCTGAATATTATGGAATGAAAATCTGAATATTATGGAATGAAAGTCTGAATTTATGGAATGAAAATCTGAATATTATGGAATGAAAGTCTGAATTTATGGAATGAAAATCTGAATATTATGGAATGAAAGTCTGAATTTATGGAATGAAAATCTGAATATTATGGAATGAAAGTCTGAATTTATGGAATGAAAATCTGAAATTATGGAATGAAAGTCTGAATTTATGGAATGAAAATCTGAATATTATGGAATGTAAATTTGACTTTATTTAATGAATAATAGTATACTGTATCTAGTTATATCCTTGTTTTCAAAGCATTAGTTTTCAGAATTGAATGACTTTAAAAATGTAATTTCCTCAAATATTTAATACTTTGTTGAACTAAAAGTTTTGCAACAGCTAATCATATTCCAAACAATACCATCAGTGTGGAGCATACATCCCATCATCTTGATATCCCAATATCTCAGACATTTCACACAGTGTTAATTAATGACAGCATTTTGATTTAGATTTAGTCTTTTGACTAAAATGCCATATAGTTATATATATATTATATATATATATATATATATATATATATATATATATATTCAGGTGCATCTTAATAAATTAGAATGTCGTGGAAAAGTTAATTTATTTCAGTAATTCGAGAGAGACAGAGACTCTCTCTGAATATTATGGAATGAAAATCTGAATATTATGGAATGAAAATCTGAATATTATGGAATGAAAGTCTGAATTTATGGAATGAAAATCTGAATATTATGGAATGAAAGTCTGAATTTATGGAATGAAAATCTGAAATTATGGAATGAAAGTCTGAATTTATGGAATGAAAATCTGAATATTATGGAATGTAAATTTGACTTTATTTAATGAATAATAGTATACTGTATCTACTTATATCCTTGTTTTCAAAGCATTAGTTTTCAGAATTGAATGACTTTAAAAATGTAATTTCCTCAAATATTTAATACTTTGTTGAACTAAAAGTTTTGGCAACAGCTAATCATATTCCAAACAATACCATCAGTGTGGAGCATACATCCCATCATCTTGATATCCCAATATCTCAGACATTTCACACAGTGTTAATTAATGACAGCATTTTGATTTAGATTTAGTCTTTTGACTAAAATGCCATATAGTTATATATATATATATATATATATATATATATTCAGGTGTATCTTAATAAATTAAAATGTCGTGGAAAAGTTAATTTATTTCAGTAATTCTAGAGAGAAGGAGAGAGACAGAGACTCTCTCTGAATATTATGGAATGAAAATGAATATTATGGAATGAAAGTCTGAATTTATGGAATGAAAATCTGAATATTATGGAATGAAAATCTGAATATTATGGAATGAAAGTCTGAAGTCTGAAAGTCTGCACCTGTGTATATATATATATATAGAGAGAGAGAGAGAGAGAGAGAGAGAGACAGAGACAGAGACAGAGAGAGATATAGATGGCATGCCGTTCAGGAAATTATGGTATTTATTATATGAAGTTTGATTGTATTGAAAGAATGTCTGAATATATGGAATGAAACTTGAATATAATGAATTTCATTTATGGAATGAAAATCTGAATATTATGGAATGTAAATTTGACTTTATTTAATGAATAATAGTATACTGTATCTAGTTATATCCTTGTTTTCAAAGCATTAGTTTTCAGAATTGAATGACTTTAAAAATGTAATTTCCTCAAATATTTAATACTTTGTTGAACTAAAAGTTTTGGCAACAGCTAAATCATATTCCAAACAATACCATCAGTGTGGAGCATACATCCCATCATCTTGATATCCCAATATCTCAGACATTTCACACAGTGTTAATTAATGACAGCATTTTGATTTAGATTTAGTCTTTTGACTAAAATGCCATATAGTTATATATTATATATATATATATTCAGGTGCATCTTAATAAATTAGAATGTCGTGGAAAAAGTTCATTTATTTCAGTAATTCGAGAGAGAAGGAGAGAGACAGAGACTCTCTCTGAATATTATGGAATGAAAATCGGAATATTATGGAATGAAAGTCTGAATTTATGGAATTGAAACTGAAATGTAAATAGTCTAATATTTTGAGATACTGATTTTTGACTTTCATGATATGTAAGCTCTAATCATCAAAATTAAAAAAATAAATTTTTTGAAATGTTTTACTTTACATAAAATTAATCTAAAATATATGAAAGTTTCACTTTTTGAAATAACTTACAAGAAAAAATGAACTTTTTCACAACATTCTAATTTATTGAGATGCACCTGTGTATATATATATATATATATACTGTATATATATATATATATATAGAGAGAGAGAGAGAGAGAGATATAGATGGCATGCCGTTCAGGAAATTATGGTATTTATTATTTGAAGTTTGATTGTATTGAAAGAATGTCTGAATATATGGAATGAAACTTGAATATAATGAATTTCATATATGGAATGAAATTCTGAATATATGGAATGAAAATCTCAATATTATGGAATGTAAATTTGACTTTATTTAATGAATAATAGTATACTGTATCTAGTTATATCCTTGTTTTCAAAGCATTAGTTTTCAGAATTGAATGACTTTAAAAATGTAATTTCCTCAAATATTTAATACTTTGTTGAACTAAAAGTTTTGGCAACAGCTAATCATATTCCAAACAATACCATCAGTGTGGAGCATACATCCCATCATCTTGATATCCCATCATCTTAGATATTTCACACAGTGTTAATTAATGACAGCATTTTGATTTAGATTTAGTCTTTTGACTAAAATGCCATATAGTTATATATATATATTCAGGTGCATCTTTAATAAATTAGAATGTCGTGGAAAAGTTCATTTATTTCAGTAATTCGAGAGAAGGAGAGAGACAGAGACTCTCTCTGAATATTATGGAATGAAAATCTGAATATTATGGAATGAAAGTCTGAATTTATGGAATGAAAATCTGAATATTATGGAAAGAAAGTCTGAATTTATGGAATGAAAATCTGAATATTATGGAATGAAAGTCTGAAGTCTGAAAGTCTGCACCTGTGTATATTGTGGCAGGGTGGAAGGAAAACTCGACCAGGCGAACTTGGTTAAAGCCCCGGAGGGTGGATTTTATTAGTGGATAAGTGAATACGTGGTCGGTGGTGGCGTTCTTGCTTGGGAGGTGCTCTCGTCTGTGTCCAGGTGCGGGTGAATCCGTGCGGTGCTCGTGGCGGTGCTGATCGGTCACACACTGCTGTCTGGAACAGGAGAGAAAGAGAGAGTAAGTTTGCTGTCTCATGGAGAGGCTTCTCACCTTTCCTCGGTGAGCACGCTGCTTAAGTGCAGGCAGGCTGATGAGCCGCAGGTGTGGCCGATCAGCCCGTGATGAGCTGTGAGCAGGTGCTCCTCGTGAGTTTCCAGGGCAACGCTGATGTGGACTCGGGACGCTCGTCACACACCCCCCCCTAAGCGTTGTCCTGGCCTGTCAGAATAATATTGTGTTAGTAGGGGTGATATAAGGGGTGGGAGGGGAGTGACCCCCGACAGACCTGCGAAAGCTGACCAAATCCGGGAGAGGCCGTCTGCATTGGAGTTGGCTGCTCCAGCCCGATGTTGCACCTCAAAGTGGAAGTCCTGGAGCGCGAGGAACCACCGCGTCACTCTGGCGTTTGTGTCTTTAGCTCGGGCCATCCATTGGAGGGGTGCGTGGTCAGTATGGAGGGTGAACCTCCGGCCAGGAGGTAATAGCGCAGCTCCAGGACTGCCCACTTGATGGCCAGAGCTTCCTTCTCCACGGCGGCGTAGTTTTTCTCGGCCGGGGTCAGCTTTCTGCTGATGTACAGGACGGGATGCTCCTCCCCTTCTGAACCTGGGACAGGACGGCTCCAAGTCCTGTGTCGGAGGCATCCGTTTGCAGCAGGAAGGGGCAGCTGAAGTCCGGGGCTCGCAGGACCGGTTCCGAGGTAAGTGCCATCTTCACCCTTCTAAAGGCCTCCTCTGCTTCGGGTGTCCAGCACACCTTTTCTGGCTGCCCCTTCCTGGTCAGGTCTGTCAGGGGGGCGGCTAAGGAGGAGGAGAAGTCAGGGATGAAACAGCGATAGTAGCCTGCCAACCCCAAAAAGGCTCATACCTGGGACTTCGTGCTGGGTTTCGGGGAGGACCGGACTGCTTCCACCTTCTTTTCCTGGGGCTTGATGAGGCCCGTCCGACCTGGAAGCCCAGGTACTTTTGCCTCAGAGAGACCCAGGTGACATTTCGGGGGGTGGTGTTGAGCTAAACTTGAAATTGTTTTAAAAAAATATAAAATAAAATAAAAAATAATAATAATATTCATCATTGTTAAATAAAGAATAAGTCTATCAGATAAAATGAGTTTGATTTAAGATGAATGAATGGATACTATTGGTTTTGGGCACATAAAGCAACCTGAAGAAACAAGGAATCTGATTGGCCATTGAAACTTCACATGTTGCATAGAACTAGGTGTGCTTGATTGATAATCAGTGTGCAGAGGGATCTCTGTTGGTAAAGTGAATGTGCTTCTCCTACCCAAGTTGGTGTTGATACTGGTTATAAAACCAAAGGAGAAAGATTGCTAAAGCATGCATGGATGTAGCCACTGAGTTTGGAGTAAACCACATGCTCAGTTTGTTCAAAGACCGCTGGGAAAAGCCACAATGTGTTCATCAACTTTGAGATGCTACTGGTAGGATAAAGACTCATTTCTTTTGTGACTACAGATTGTTTAAAAGACCAATTGTGAATGTCTTGCAAGTTGTTTGTTAAATCTAGTGGGTTTAGCATTCAATATGCTAACTGGCCATTTGCAGTAAATGCATTTGATTTAGTGTTGCTGTTGAACTGTTATGTATTGTACTTTATGATTTGTGAGTATTCTAGTAACATTGGTTGTGGTTTAAATGTTTAACATCTTTAAATGACCACATTACTGTGTGTAGTGACTCATAGATTTACTTATTTTCTCTGTATAGGTTATTAAGCTAAGCATCTGAGCTAAGCATCTGAATTAAACTCTGAAAGGAAACAAAGGAAGATCAAGTTTTCAATAAACTGCTTCGATGATGAAGAATCAGATGTTTTGAGTTATTCCATGCACCCTCATAAGTTGTTTGAAGCCTTTTTCAAGTTTGGGCAGACATTGAGGCTGAGAAGAAACTAAAGATAACTTGACACTTAATAACCAACGCTTGTGGATAAGAAGATTAAAGGCTTCTGATGGTCCAGAAAACAAAGTTGGTGCAAAGTACAAGAATCAACATCAAGTCATCAGTGAATTAATTGAGCTGTTTTAAGACAACATATCGTTTGACTTGAAATAAGATGGCAGAAGAAGCTTTTGGGAAAACGGTGGACCAATTTAAGAGAGAGAGAACCACTGCAAAGATGTGTTTTACCAAGCAAGCAAACCTTCTCATTCGAGAGTCAAGTAAAATGATTGAATCTGAACTCAGGAAAGAATTCCAGAAACTCTCTTCTAGTGCAAGAGCACTTTTTGATGCAAATGATGACTATAATATGGGATTGTTTGCAGAGCTGGAGGCTAATGCAAAGCGTGATGAGAAAGTGGAGCTTGAAATGCAGCAGGCAGCAGATATTGAGAAGACTGTTAGTGACTGTGAGACAAAGTTTGAAGAGGTGCGAAAAATTGTCCAGATTAACTTGTGGCAGAGATATGGCCAAGAGGAATTGACTGTTGCAATCCAGGAAGCTGAGAAAGCTTGTGACCATTCTGCTTCAATACCTGTGGCTGGTGTAAATTGTGAAGGATATGAAGTTCAACTAATTCACTTGGAAAGGCTCGTGAGCAGAGCAGTCAAAACTCTATCCAGCTGGGAGCGATGGATTCCTACAACAGAGAAGGACATTGAGAGCAGAGTAAAGCAGTTAAAAGTACAGAATAATGGACTTGTTTTAAGAAACAGTGAGTTTATTACTGCACGTAATGCTGAGAGAAGTTCTCAATTTGCTAGTCCTATAGACCCAAACACAGCTCTTCAAACTACGCCGATTACACCAGTTGTGAGAATAAAACCAACTGGTTTGCCTAAATTTAGTGGTATCAAGAGAGATTTCTTCCGTTGGAAGAAGGATTGGGAAAGTTTGCAGAAACAAGGAGAACCAACTGGATCAGCAGAGGTCAAGAAAATCCAGCTCCTAGATAGCTTGGATGACAGAATTGTTAAGGACCTGAGGCTGTCAAGTTGTAGCACTGCTGAGGATGTGTTTAGAGTGGTGGAAAATCGATATGGCAACAAGGTAACAATCGCCATGGAAATTATTGAAGAATTGGAAAGAATTCCTGTTCTAAAGGGCCATCAACTCAGAAAGGTAATAGACTTGATCCAGACTGTTGAAAAAGCTCTATCTGACCTGACAGATCTTGGAACACTGGTGCAATAAAAAACCCTCTCGTAATCCAGTCTATTGAGAGTAAATTGCCTGAATTTATAAAAAGGGACTGGCTTATTTTCATGACTGACCCTGATAATGGTGTAACTCCAGAGAATCACTTTAATCTCTTGTTGAAGTTTTTAAAGAAACAGGAAGACGTTCTTGAGAAACTCGAACAGCTCAGAATTCCCGACAAAGTAGAAAGACAAGATAAATCAGAAAATAGATTTGAAAGGAAGCATGCATCTACAAGAACCACAAAGAAAGGTTCTGATGGTGGGTGTACTGTGTGTGGAGCTGTAAATCATAAAGACAAGATTTTCTTCTGTAAGAAGTTTAAGGAGTTAAAGCTAGTGGAAAAGAGAGCTGCTCTGAGAAGAATTGGGGCATGTAAAAAGTGCCTTGGATGTCATGAGGGTGACACCAACTGCAGAGACACATTCTTGTGCAAGAATAGAGACTGCAGGAGAGAAAACACACCTGATCATCATTATTTTCTCTGTCCAAGACGAGAATCCACAAGTGGCAATGAGGAAAAGCCTGTAAAGGATAGTAGGAAGGTAAATGTGCTAACAGCAGAGCAAGAAGAGTTTTTAGCTGAACTTTCCCAGAGCTGGCTAAACGATGCAGAAATGCTTTTACCAACAAAGCCGCAACAGTGACTTGCACTGAAAAAACCCAAGTTGGACTTTTGAAGGAAAGTGGAGTACGAGAACTACCTGTCATTATGATGCTTATGGAAGTTACAGCCAATGCAGGGCAGAAGATTAGAACTTTGGTAGACCTTGCATCAGATACCAACTATATAACCCACAAGGCTGCAGAAAGGTTGAGGTTAAGGAACGAAGATGTCACTCTGATAGTTCATGGAGTTGCTGGAATGACCATCAAGGTAAAGACCAAGCGATATCTTCTTAGAGTCCGAGTCAAGGTTGATGAGGGCAAAGAAAAAGCGCATGAGCTCCTCTGTTATGGCTTGGATGAAATTGCTAAGGTGCATAAAGTCATCAGACCTAAGCAATTGCAGAGATTCTTCCCAGAAGTCAAACTTGAAGAGCTGGTAAGACCTAAAGAGATTGAACTTCTTATTAGCCACCGAGAAGGTAGATTAGCCCCGCAAAGAGTGAAGGTTGTGGAGGATCTTGTCTTATGGGACAGTCCTTTGGGAAAGACAGTAGGCGGAGCTCATCCAGACTTATTTGAAGAAATCAATGTAGCTGCATATGAGTCCAAAATACATTTTGCTCGCTCAATGAGAACAGCTGCGGTAAAATATGAAGAGACTGTGGGAAAACCTGAAATGCAAGTGATGTCCAAGTCAGTCCAACTACCTCAGGAAACCATTGCAGCTGCTAGCAACCGTGAGTTCTTGGAATGGTGGAAATGGGACAGTATTGGGGCAGCTTGTGAACCGATGTGTGGAGCCTGTCGCTGTGGGAACTGTCAGCCAGGTGGTAAGGAGATGACACTGGCAGAGGAAAGAGAACTCGAGATTATAAGAGAGTGTCTTACCTATGTAGAAGAAGATGCGCACAGCAAGTCTCCTCATTGGCATTCAAAATACCCCTGGACGGAGGATCCATGTTCCCTTCCTAACAATAGAAATGGAGTTGAGGCAACATTTCTGAGGACAGAAAAGCAGCTGAAGAGGGAGCCAGAGTGGCAAATTGCTTATGCAGCTCAAGTTCATGAAATGGTGGAGCGAGGAGCAGCAATCAAGCTCAGTGAGGACATGATCAACAGCTGGAATGGACCGGTGTGGTATGTGAGCCACTTAATCGCACCAAATCCTCACTCAGTTACGACTCCAGTGCGCCTAGTATGGAACAGCAGTCAGAAGTTTAAAGGAGTTAGTATGAATGATCTTCTTCTGAAAGGTCCAGATGTTCTTAATCCTATTAGAGCTGTTCTTCTAAGGTTTAGGATAGGAGTTTATGCTGTCCTCGGAGATATCAGAAAAATGTACAACTCCGTATGGTTAGAGGACAGAGAAATGCATCTCCATAGGTTTCTGTGGAGAGATAGTCAGAATGAAGAAATTGGAGAATATGCAGTCACCAGAGTTAACATCGGTGACCGACCAGCAGGGTGCATTGCACAGTTAGCCATGCGAGAAACTGCAAAACTGACAAAGTTCTCTCATCTACACGAAGAGCGCAGAGTTATAGAAGCGGACAGTTATGTAGATGATATTTTAACATCCCACAATGATCAGGAAAAGCTGGATAAAATAACCAAAGGTGTTGGGGAGATCCTAAGAGCTGGAGGGTTTTCCTTGAAGCACTGGGTTCGGTCAGAACAAAGTTGGAAGCCTACTGATGGTGAGTCAGTAAAGTCAGCTGCAGAAAATAGAATTCTGAAACTTCCAAACCAGCTGAGGGATAAAGACAACAAGGCCCTTGGACTTGGGTATCTACCAGAAGAAGATAAACTTTACATCATGACCTCAATTAATTTTTCCAAGCGGAAAAGGAAAATGAGAGTAGGACAAAACCTCCTTAAAGAGGAGGTTAGGGTCAAGACTCCTAATCCTCTGACTAGAAGAGAACTATTGAGTCAGGTGGCGGGGCTGTATGATCCGATTGGCCTGTCGTGCCTGTCAAGCAAAAATGAGCTATCCTTGTACGAAAGGCATTTCAGGAAGCAGGATGTGGAAACTTGACCAAAGATACATGGGATAAACCACTGTCAAAAAGCCTCAGAGAAGAAGCCATTAAATTGTTTGAAGAGTATGTTCAGCTTGGCAAGATAAAGTTCCGCAGAGGTTTAACACCTGCAGGCTGGAAAGGAAAACCAACTGGCAATAACATTCTCTGATTGGAAGCGATAAGACCTATGGAGCTGTGACATATTTCAGGTGGGAAACAGACCAAGGCACTGAGGTGAGGCTAGTTGAATCCAAGGCCAAATTGACTCCTATGGATCAAAAAGGGGAAGCAGTTAAGGCTGAAATGTGTGGTGCAGTTTATGCAGCTAGACTCCGAAAATATATTGAGGAAGCATTGCCAAGTGGTGATTGACCAATGGTTCCATCTGGTGGACAGCCAAACAGTGTTGGGAGCTATTCAGCGGGCTAGCTATGGCTACCAATCCTTCTTTGCAAATAGAATTGGAGAGATCCAGAGAACTACGCCTGTGAAAGACTGGTGGTGGATCCCAGGTGACTTAAACATTGCAGATATTATCACAAGGGGAGGTAGTCCAAAAGACCTCGAAGAAGATTCTGCATGGCAGAGAGGGCCAGTGTTCCTGAAGTGGCCAGTAGAGGATTGGCCAATGAAGTCAGCTGCTGAGGTTGCAACTGCTGCAAGGGAGAGTATTACTAAACTCCAGAAAAAAACATTCTCTGCAGTATTAACCAGACGTATGGCCAAGGAGAAACAAGATGCAGTCCTCCTTGAGAAACTTAAAGTGGGAGCTCATGAGGATAGAGAAAAATCGGAGTTAAATCACCTCACTGTAGACCCTGGTACCTCTGCAGATGAAAAGGAAAGGCGGATGGATGTTTCATCAGGAAGGATGTTTGATGGCTTAATAGCAAGTAAGTTTGCTTAAATGTTGAAAAATTTAGCAGCTTGTCCAGGCTGGTCAGAGCAACTGCTTGGGTGCGTCGAGCGTCAAGAAATGGCTGAAGAGAGGAACTAAGACCTCTGGTTCATCAAAGTGGAGGTGAAGCCTTTGGAGGGAGGATTCAAGGAAGCTATTTTGACAGTAAGTGAACAGGAGGATGCTCTTGAAGATTTATTTTTAGCAGCCCAGGAGAATATAGTCTTTCCTGATACTACCCTCAGTAGGTTGGCAGTGTACAGGACAAAATTTCTGGACTGTTAGTTTGTGGAGGAAGAATTCAAATCTTCAATGAGGACAAAACTGCAGTTCCAATCTTACCATATAATGCATATGTGTCTATGCTGCTGGCTCAGGAAGCTCATCAAGTAAACCATGAAGGAGTGGCTGGAACTTTGTTGAGAATGAGAAGAAAAGCTTGGGTGTAAAAGGCCGCAGATTAGCTAAGAAATCTGTAGACTGCTGTGTGACCTGCAGAAAGGCAAGGGCAAAGCAATGCCAACAGATTATGGGAGACCTTCCACCAGAGCGGTCTGAACCAGCTGCACCATTTGAGTTCACAACTCTGGATTTGTTGGACCTTACGTGGTAAAAAATGAGGTAAAGAAAAGGACGGGACTCAAATTTTCGGGATTGTCTTCTGTTGTATGGCATCAAGAGCTATCCATACTGATAATGTCAGTGATCAATCAACAGAAGGATTTCTGCTGGCATACCAAAGATTTACAGCTTTAAGGGGACATCCAAGGAAATTGTGGTCAGACTCGGGGTCAAATTTCATAGGGCCAAGTCTGTTCTTGAAGATCTTCACAAGTTTCTAGAACGACAAGACAAGGTAAAGCTAGAAACTGAAGCAGCCAAGTATAGCACGGAGTGGTCTTGGAAAACTCATCCTGCAGATTCCCCTCACAGAAATGGAGCAGCAGAAGCAGCTGTCCGTCTGGTTAAGCGAGCCCTCCAGAATCTGGGGTGTAATGGAGTTATGACTTGGGGGAATTTCAAATCTTTCTTTACACTGCAGCTAATTTGGTCAATGAAAGACCTATCGATGCAAGGACACAAAGTCGGGAAGACTGTGTGGAATACGTGAGTCCAAATTCTCTTCTTCTGGGACGTACTGGGAAAAGAGGAGATCAAGGAAGTTTTGAATTTGAAGGTTATCCATACAAAAGACTAAGATTCATCCAGGAAGAAGTCAATAAGTTCTGGAGAAGATGGTGTCAGCTGGCGGGTCCTAACCTATTTGTAAGAAACAAGTGGCATACTAAACAACGCAATGTTGCCATTGGAGATGTGGTATGGTTGGCTGACCAGAATGCTCTTAGAGGTCAGTTCAAATTGGCCAGAGTCGTCAGTGTAAATGCAGATAAGAATGGAATAGTAAGAGATGTAATGGTCAGAGTATTCCCCAGTATCCTGTCTCGATTGTTAAACCAAAAAAAGCAGAAACGTTCAAGGATGTCAAACCAATGAAAAGCATTGTGATAGGATCCCAGCTATGATTCTTCATAGGGATGTTAGACGCTTGTTGTTTTGATTCCCACTGAGGAACAGGGAAGAGATTGAGTGTCAGCCAAGAAGTGTGTGACCTCCTTGGGTCAGTTGACCAGGAGCTCAAGTGGAGGTGTTGAGCTAAACTTGAAATTGTAAAAAAAATATAAAAAAAAAAAAAAATAATAATAATATTCATCATTGTTAAATAAAGAATAAGTCTATCAGATAAAATGAGTTTGATTTAAGATGAATGAATGGATACTATTGGTTTTGGGCACATAAAGCAACCTGAAGAAACAAGGAATCTGATTGGCCATTGAAACTTCACATGTTGCATAGAACTAGGTGTGCTTGATTGATAATCAGTGTGCAGAGGGATCTCTGTTGGTAAAGTGAATGTGCTTCTCCTACCCAAGTTGGTGTTGATACTGGTTATAAAACCAAAGGAGAAAGATTGCTAAAGCATGCACGGATGTAGCCACTGAGTTTGGAGTAAACCACATGCTCAGTTTGTTCAAAGACCGCTGGGAAAAGCCACAATGTGTTCATCAACTTTGAGATGCTACTGGTAGGATAAAGACTCATTTCTTTTGTGACTACAGATTGTTTAAAAGACCAATTGTGAATGTCTTGCAAGTTGTTTGTTAAATCTAGTGGTTTAGCATTCAATATGCTAACTGGCCATGTGCAGTAAATGCATTTGATTTAGTGTTGCTGTTGAACTGTTATGTATTGTACTTTATGATTTGTGAGTATTCTAGTAACATTGGTTGTGGTTTAAAATGTTTAACATCTTTAAATGACCACATTACTGTGTGTAGTGACTCATAGATTTACTTATTTTCTCTGTATAGGTTATTAAGCTAAGCATCTGAGCTAAGCATCTGAATTAAACTCTGAAAGGAAACAAAGGAAGATCAAGTTTTCAATAAACTGCTTCGATGATGAAGAATCAGATGTTTTGAGTTATTCCATGCACCCTCATAAGTTGTTTGAAGCCTTTTTCAAGTTTGGGCAGACATTGAGGCTGAGAAGAAACTAAAGATAACTTGACAGTTGGCGGTGAGCCCAGCCCTACGCAGCTCCATTAGCACCCTCCGCAGACGGTCTAGGTGGTCTTCCCAACGCTCGGAGTGGATTACCATGTCGTCCAGGTATGCCGCGGCATAGGCCTGGTGGGGCCGCAGCAAGATGTCCATCATGCGCTGGAACGTGGCAGGAGCCCCGTGTAGGCCGAAGGGAAGGGTCCGGTACTGCCAGTGCCCCCCCGGGGTACTGAAGGCTGTTTTGGTTTGGCCGTTTCAGAGAGGGGCACTTGCCAATATCCTTTTGTCAAGTCTAGTGTAGAGATGTACCGGGCCCTTCCCAGGCGATCGAGGAGCTCATCCACCCGAGGCATTGGGTACCCGTCGAAGTCTTAGGGATTTAGGCGGCGGAAGTCGTTGCAGAAGCGGAGGGTGCCATCTGGTTTTGGTACCATGACAATAGGGCTGGACCAAGGGCTGTTAGATGGTTCAATCACCCCAACTTCAACATTTGTTGGATTTCTTCCTCAATAGCCTGCCGACGAGCCTCTGGGACTCGGTAGGGCCGTTGCCGGACGATGGTCCCGGGTGGCGTGCGGATCTCATGTTGGAGGATCTGGGTCCGCCCAGGAGCCAAAGAGAACACATCGGGGAAACTGACCGACCAGGTGCTGCAGCTCCGTCTTCTGAGCCGCCGACAGCTGTATATTAATGTCCACAACGACCGCCTCCACGGTGGCGAGGTTGGCGAGTTGGTCCCTTGTCCCCACCCATTTCTTCAGCAGGTTGATGTGATACAGCTGGTCTACCTTCCGCCGGCCCGGCTGGCGGACACGGTAAGTGACGGGACCCAGCTTCTCTGTGACGGTATACGGGCCCTGCCAGCTGGCCAGAAACTTGCAGGCGGAGTTGGGACAAGGACCATTACTCGGTCTCCCTCCCGCTGGAACTCTCGCGGCTGGGCGGTTGTAATGCCGTTGCTGCGCCTGTTGGGCCTTGGCGAGGTGTTCCCTGACTAAAGGCATGACCCGTTCGATTCTTCCTCTCATCTCCTTCACATGCTCAATCACAGAGCGGAGGGGTGCCGGCTGTTGCTCCCATGCTTCTTTGGCCACATCTAACAGCCCTCGGGGCTGGCGCCCGAAAAACAGCTCGAACGGGGTGAAGCCAGTTGACGCCTGAGGTACCTCCCGTATCCCAAACAGCACATAGGGCAGCATGAGGTCCCAGTCCCGCTTGTCTTCAGCTACCACTCGTCGTAGCATTTGTTTGAGGGTTTGGTTGAACCGCTCTACTAGGCCATCCGTCTGTGGGTGGTAGACGGAGGTCCTCAGTTGCTTCACCCTGAGGAGGGCGCACAGGCAGTCAGCCATTAGCCGGGACATGAAGGGGGTCCCCTGGTCGGTCAGTATCTCGGTGGGGATGCCTACCCGCTACAGAGCAGGAAGAGCTCCCGGGCGATGGATTTGGCAGTGGCCTTTCGGAGGGGCACTGCTTCTGGGTACCGGGGTGGCGTAATCTACAATTACCAGAATGTGTTCATGGCCCCGGGCAGACTTAGGCAACGGTCCTACTAGGTCCATCCCGATGCGCTCGAAGGGCACCTCGATGATGGGCAGTGGAATCAGTGGGCTGGGGGGAGTTTCCGCGGGGACGTCCTTTGGCAGGTTGGGCAGGCCTGGCAGAAGCGTTTGACTTCGGTCACGAAGTTGACTTCGAAGCGGTCACGGATTCGTTGGGTGGTGTTTTCAACCCCAAGGTGGCCCGCCAGGGGGTGCGAATGGGCCAACTCCAGCACCGTCTCCGTCTTCGTCCGGGGTACCACCAGTAAAGTTTTTTCCTCCCCCCTTCGCTGCGCGACACAGTAGAGTAGGCCATTTCGGATGATGAAATGCGGGAGAGGATGGGGCCCCGGTAGAGTCTCCTTTTCCTCCACCACGCACACTTGAGCCCAACAATGCATTAGCCGGTCGTCTTCGCGCTGCTCCTTGGCGAACGACCCGCCTCCGGTCACGGTAGAGGTTAGAGTTATGTTGAGGGGACTCACCATCTCTCCCGTTGTCCGAGGCCAGGAAGGCGGGCCGTTGACGGGCTCCCTTCGTCGGCCTTTTCTGGTGGCGGATCCCTTTTGTGCTGACAGGCCGTACTGCGGCAGCAAGCAGACGGTCAAACCCTGGCCAATCTCTCCCAATAAGGACGGGGACCGGCAGATCCTTTACCAGGCCCACTTCCACTGGCCAGGTGCCGGGGCCAGCTGAGATGGTTACTCTCCGGGCCGGGACGTGGCACGTGTCTCCGTGCACGCAAGTGATCGGAAGGGTAGCCTTGGTTTCTCCGCGGGGTGCGAGGATGTGGGACTGTACCAGGGTGACCGCACTGCCTGAGTCCAGAAGGGCTGGGAATGGGTGGCCATTGATCTTCACCTCCACTTCTGGAGCTCCCGCGGGTATGTCTTGATGCACAATACAGCCTGCCAGCCACGTCCGGGCGGGAGATGCAGGATCCGCTGTTGGCATGGGTTCGTCCTTTGGAGTGGGAGCTGCCGGCCTGACTACTGGTCGTAAGGTGCCCTCTAGCGCTCGTTGCTCCTGGACCACTCTCCGGGGAAATGGCAACGCTCGCTCCCCACCTCTGCCTCTCGGTGTTGGGCAGCCTCCGCCAGCTCTACCCCCTCGACGAGCTCGGCCACGGTAGTGGGGTTCCGCATTCCGACAGCTCGGCGGTGAGACCTCGGGAGGGCACGGAGTAATCGGTCGATAACGACACGTTCTGCTACCCAATCAGCTGTGGGTTCCCCATCCAGTAGCCAATGCCGAGCGAGACGGGACAATTCGGCGGCTTGGGCCCGGGCTGGGAGGCGGGGTTTATACTCCCAGTCGTGGAAGTACTGGGCCGCACAGACCGAAGAAAGCCCCAGCCGGGCCAGGATTTCCTTTTTTTAGCTCGCCGTATCTGCTTGAGACTTCGGACGGCAGGGAGAAGTAGGCTCGCTGTGCCTCGCCGGTGAGGAGGGG
>JAPDDO010000325.1:47500-62500 GCA_027422415.1 Schizothorax lantsangensis
TACATTTGCTGAATTAAATCTAGGGTGTACTCATTTCTGCAGTCCTTCATTTTAACTAAATTGGCTAATTTACTTATCTTACAGAAAATGTTGGCATATATTTTGTCGTTTTTATTAAGTATATGTTTAATACATTTCAATTTTGCCATCTTTCCATGAATTATATTTGTGATCATTAAGAAAATACATATTTTATATTTATTCAGAGGGGGTGTACTCATTTATGCTGTGCACTGTATATGGAATGAAATTCTGAATATATGGAATGAAAATCTGAATATTATGGAATGTAAATTTGACTTTATTTAATGAATAATAGTATACTGTATCTACTTATATCCTTGTTTTCAAAGCATTAGTTTTCAGAATTGAATGACTTTAAAAATGTAATTTCCTCAAATATTTAATACTTTGTTGAACTAAAAGTTTTGGCAACAGCTAATCATATTCCAAACAATACCATCAGTGTGGAGCATACATCCCATCATCTTGATATCCCAATATCTCAGACATTTCACACAGTGTTAATTAATGACAGCATTTTGATTTAGATTTAGTCTTTTGACTAAAATGCCATATAGTTATATATATATATATATATATATATACAGTGGGTACGGAAAGTATTCAGACCCCCTTAAATTTGTCACTCTTTGTTATATTGCAGCCATTTGCTAAAATCATTTAAGTTAATTTTTTTTCCTCATTAATGTACACACAGCACCCCATATTGACAGAAAAACACAGAATTGTTGACATTTTTGCAGATTTATTAAAAAAGAAAAACTGAAATATCACATGGTCCTAAGTATTCAGACCCTTTGCTCAGTATTTAGTAGAAGCACCCTTTTGATTTAATACAGCCATGAGTCTTTTTGGGAAAGATGCAACAAGTTTTTCACACCTGGATTTGGGGATCCTCTGCCATTCCTCCTTGCAGATCCTCTCCAGTTCTGTCAGTTTGGATGGAAAACGTTGGTGGACAGCCATTTTTAGGTCTCTCCAGAGATGCTCAATTGGGTTTAAGTCAGGGCTCTTGCTGGGCCATTCAAGAACAGTCACGGAGTTGTTGTGAAGCCACTCCTTCGTTGTTTTAGCTGTGTGCTTAGGGTCATTGTCTTGTTGGAAGGTAAACCTTCGGCCCAGTCTGAGGTCCTGAGCACTCTGGAGAAGGTTTTCGTCCAGGATATCCCTGTACTTGGCCGCATTCATCTTTCCCTCGATTGCAACCAGTCGTCCTGTCCCTGCAGCTGAAAAACACCCCCACAGCATGATGCTGCCACCACCATGCTTCACTGTTGGGACTGTATTGGACAGGTGATGAGCAGTGCCTGGTTTTCTCCACACATACCGCTTAGAATTAAGGCCAAAAAGTTCTATCTTGGTCTCATCAGACCAGAGAATCTTATTTGTCACCATCTTGGAGTCCTCCATGCGGGCTTTCATGTGTCTTGCACTGAGGAGAGGCTTCCGTCGGGCCACTCTGCCATAAAGCCCCGACTGGTGGAGGGCTGCAGTGATGGTTGACTTTCTACAACTTTCTCCCATCTCCCGAATGCATCTCTGGAGCTCAGCCACAGTGATCTTTGGGTTTCTTCTTTACCTCTCTCACCAAGGCTCTTCTCCCCCGATAGCTCAGTTTGGCCGGACGGCCAGCTCTAGGAAGGGTTCTGGTCGTCCCAAACGTTTTCCATTTAAGGATTATGGAGGCCACTGTGCTCTTAGGAACCTTAAGTGCAGCAGAATTTTTTTTGTAACCTTGGCCAGATCTGTGCCTTGCCACAATTCTGTCTCTGAGCTCTTCAGGCAGTTCCTTTGACCTCATGATTCTCATTTGCTCTGACATGCACTGTGAGCTGTAAGGTCTTATATAGACAGGTGTGTGGCTTTTCTAATCAAGTCCAATCAGTATAATCAAACACAGCTGGACTCAAATGAAGGTGTAGAACCATCTCAAGGATGATCAGAAGAAATGGACAGCACCTGAGTTAAATATATGAGTGTCACAGCAAAGGGTCTGAATACTTAGGACCATGTGATATTTCAGTTTTTCTTTTTTAATAAATCTGCAAAAATGTCAACAATTCTGTGTTTTTCTGTCAATATGGGGTGCTGTGTGTACATTAATGAGGAAAAAAAATTAACTTAAATGATTTTAGCAAATGGCTGCAATATAACAAAGAGTGAAAAATTTAAGGGGGTCTGAATACTTTCCGTACCCACTGTATATATATATATATATTCAGGTGTATCTTAATAAATTAAAATGTCGTGGAAAAGTTAATTTATTTCAGTAATTCTAGAGAGAAGGAGAGAGACAGAGACTCTCTCTGAATATTATGGAATGAAAATCTGAATATTATGGAATGAAAGTCTGAATTTATGGAATGAAAATCTGAATATTATGGAATGAAAGTCTGAATTTATGGAATGAAAATCTGAATATTATGGAATGAAACTCTGAAGTCTGAAAGTCTGCACCTGTGTATATATATATATATATATAGAGAGAGAGAGAGAGACAGAGACAGAGACAGAGAGAGATATAGATGGCATGCCGTTCAGGAAATTATGGTATTTATTATATGAAGTTTGATTGTATTGAAAGAATGTCTGAATATATGGAATGAAACTTGAATATAATGAATTTCATTTATGGAATGAAAATCTGAATATTATGGAATGTAAATTTGACTTTATTTAATGAATAATAGTATACTGTATCTAGTTATATCCTTGTTTTCAAAGCATTAGTTTTCAGAATTGAATGACTTTAAAAATGTAATTTCCTCAAATATTTAATACTTTGTTGAACTAAAAGTTTTGGCAACAGCTAATCATATTCCAAACAATACCATCAGTGTGGAGCATACATCCCATCATCTTGATATCCCAATATCTCAGACATTTCACACAGTGTTAATTAATGACAGCATTTTGATTTAGATTTAGTCTTTTGACTAAAATGCCATATAGTTATATATATATATTCAGGTGCATCTTAATAAATTATATATATATATATATATATATAGTTATATATATATATTCAGGTGCATCTTAATAAAATATATATATATATATAGAGAGAGAGAGAGAGAGAGAGAGAGAGAGACAGAGACAAAGAGAGATATAGATGGCATGCCGTTCAGGAAATTATGGTATTTATTATATGAAGTTTGATTGTATTGAAAGAATGTCTGAATATATGGAATGAAACTTGAATATAATGAATTTCATATATGGAATGAAAATCTCAATATTATGGAATGTAAATTTGACTTTATTTAATGAATAATAGTATACTGTATCTAGTTATATCCTTGTTTTCAAAGCATTAGTTTTCAGAATTGAATGACTTTAAAAATGTAATTTCCTCAAATATTTAATACTTTGTTGAACTAAAAGTTTTGGCAACAGCTAATCATATTCCAAACAATACCATCAGTGTGGAGCATACATCCCATCATCTTGATATCCCATCATCTTAGACATTTCACACAGTGTTAATTAATGACAGCATTTTGATTTAGATTTAGTCTTTTGACTAAAATGCCATATAGTTATATATATATATTCAGGTGCATCTTAATAAATTAGAATGTCGTGGAAAAGTTCATTTATTTCAGTAATTCGAGAGAGAAGGAGAGAGACAGAGACTCTCTCTGAATATTATGGAATGAAAATCTGAATATTATGGAATGAAAGTCTGAATTTATGGAATGAAAATCTGAATATTATGGAAAGAAAGTCTGAATTTATGGAATGAAAATCTGAATATTATGGAATGAAAGTCTGAAGTCTGAAAGTCTGCACCTGTGTATATTGTGGCAGGGTGGAAGGAAAACTCGACCAGGCGAACTTGGTTAAAGCCCCGGAGGGTGGATTTTATTAGTGGATAAGTGAATACGTGGTCGGTGGTGGCGTTCTTGCTTGGGGAGGTGCTCTCGTCTGTGTCCAGGTGCGGGTGAATCCGTGCGGTGCTCGTGGCGGTGCTGATCGGTCACACACTGCTGTCTGGAACAGGAGAGAAAGAGAGAGTAAGTTTGCTGTCTCATGGAGAGGCTTCTCACCTTTCCTCGGTGAGCACGCTGCTTAAGTGCAGGCAGGCTGATGAGCCGCAGGTGTGGCCGATCAGCCCGTGATGAGCTGTGAGCAGGTGCTCCTCGTGAGTTTCCAGGGCAACGCTGATGTGGACTCGGGACGCTCGTCACACTCCCCCCCCCCTAAGCGTTGTCCTGGCCTGTCAGAATAATATTGTGTTAGTAGGGGTGATATAAGGGGTGGGAGGGGAGTGACCCCCGACAGACCTGCGAAAGCTGACCAAATCCGGGAGAGGCCGTCTGCATTGGAGTTGGCTGCTCCAGCCCGATGTTGCACCTCAAAGTGGAAGTCCTGGAGCGCGAGGAACCACCGCGTCACTCTGGCGTTTGTGTCTTTAGCTCGGGCCATCCATTGGAGGGGTGCGTGGTCAGTATGGAGGGTGAACCTCCGGCCCAGGAGGTAATAGCGCAGCTCCAGGACTGCCCACTTGATGGCCAGAGCTTCCTTCTCCACGGCGGCGTAGTTTTTCTCGGCCGGGGTCAGCTTTCTGCTGATGTACAGGACGGGATGCTCCTCCCCTTCCTGAACCTGGGACAGGACGGCTCCAAGTCCTGTGTCGGAGGCATCCGTTTGCAGCAGGAAGGGGCAGCTGAAGTCCGGGGCTCGCAGGACCGGTTCCGAGGTAAGTGCCATCTTCACCCTTCTAAAGGCCTCCTCTGCTTCGGGTGTCCAGCACACCTTTTCTGGCTGCCCCTTCCTGGTCAGGTCTGTCAGGGGGGCGGCTAAGGAGGAGAAGTCAGGGATGAAACAGCGATAGTAGCCTGCCAACCCCAAAAAGGCTCATACCTGGGACTTCGTGCTGGGTTTCGGGGAGGACCGGACTGCTTCCACCTTCTTTTCCTGGGGCTTGATGAGGCCCCGTCCGACCTGGAAGCCCAGGTACTTTTGCCTCAGAGAGACCCAGGTGACATTTTCGGGGGTTGGTGTTGAGCTAAACTTGAAATTGTTTAAAAAAATATAAAATAAAATAAAAAATAATAATAATATTCATCATTGTTAAATAAAGAATAAGTCTATCAGATAAAATGAGTTTGATTTAAGATGAATGAATGGATACTATTGGTTTTGGGCACATAAAGCAACCTGAAGAAACAAGGAATCTGATTGGCCATTGAAACTTCACATGTTGCATAGAACTAGGTGTGCTTGATTGATAATCAGTGTGCAGAGGGATCTCTGTTGGTAAAGTGAATGTGCTTCTCCTACCCAAGTTGGTGTTGATACTGGTTATAAAACCAAAGGAGAAAGATTGCTAAAGCATGCACGGATGTAGCCACTGAGTTTGGAGTAAACCACATGCTCAGTTTGTTCAAAGACCGCTGGGAAAAGCCACAATGTGTTCATCAACTTTGAGATGCTACTGGTAGGATAAAGACTCATTTCTTTTGTGACTACAGATTGTTTAAAAGACCAATTGTGAATGTCTTGCAAGTTGTTTGTTAAATCTTGTGGGTTTAGCATTCAATATGCTAACTGGCCATGTGCAGTAAATGCATTTGATTTAGTGTTGCTGTTGAACTGTTATGTATTGTACTTTATGATTTGTGAGTATTCTAGTAACATTGGTTGTGGTTTAAATGTTTAACATCTTTAAATGACCACATTACTGTGTGTAGTGACTCATAGATTTACTTATTTTCTCTGTATAGGTTATTAAGCTAAGCATCTGAGCTAAGCATCTGAATTAAACTCTGAAAGGAAACAAAGGAAGATCAAGTTTTCAATAAACTGCTTCGATGATGAAGAATCAGATGTTTTGAGTTATTCCATGCACCCTCATAAGTTGTTTGAAGCCTTTTTCAAGTTTGGGCAGACATTGAGGCTGAGAAGAAACTAAAGATAACTTGACACTTAATAACCAACGCTTGTGGATAAGAAGATTAAAGGCTTCTGATGGTCCAGAAAACAAAGTTGGTGCAAAGTACAAGAATCAACATCAAGTCATCAGTGAATTAATTGAGCTGTTTTAAGACAACATATCGTTTGACTTGAAATAAGATGGCAGAAGAAGCTTTTGGGAAAACGGTGGACCAATTTAAGAGAGAGAGAACCACTGCAAAGATGTGTTTTACCAAGCAAGCAAACCTTCTCATTCGAGAGTCAAGTAAAATGATTGAATCTGAACTCAGGAAAGAATTCCAGAAACTCTCTTCTAGTGCAAGAGCACTTTTTGATGCAAATGATGACTATAATATGGGATTGTTTGCAGAGCTGGAGGCTAATGCAAAGCGTGATGAGAAAGTGGAGCTTGAAATGCAGCAGGCAGCAGATATTGAGAAGACTGTTAGTGACTGTGAGACAAAGTTTGAAGAGGTGCGAAAAATTGTCCAGATTAACTTGTGGCAGAGATATGGCCAAGAGGAATTGACTGTTGCAATCCAGGAAGCTGAGAAAGCTTGTGACCATTCTGCTTCAATACCTGTGGCTGGTGTAAATTGTGAAGGATATGAAGTTCAACTAATTCACTTGGAAAGGCTCGTGAGCAGAGCAGTCAAAACTCTATCCAGCTGGGAGCGATGGATTCCTACAACAGAGAAGGACATTGAGAGCAGAGTAAAGCAGTTAAAAGTACAGAATAATGGACTTGTTTTAAGAAACAGTGAGTTTATTACTGCACGTAATGCTGAGAGAAGTTCTCAATTTGCTAGTCCTATAGACCCAAACACAGCTCTTCAAACTACGCCGATTACACCAGTTGTGAGAATAAAACCAACTGGTTTGCCTAAATTTAGTGGTATCAAGAGAGATTTCTTCCGTTGGAAGAAGGATTGGGAAAGTTTGCAGAAACAAGGAGAACCAACTGGATCAGCAGAGGTCAAGAAAATCCAGCTCCTAGATAGCTTGGATGACAGAATTGTTAAGGACCTGAGGCTGTCAAGTTGTAGCACTGCTGAGGATGTGTTTAGAGTGGTGGAAAATCGATATGGCAACAAGGTAACAATCGCCATGGAAATTATTGAAGAATTGGAAAGAATTCCTGTTCTAAAGGGCCATCAACTCAGAAAGGTAATAGACTTGATCCAGACTGTTGAAAAAGCTCTGTCTGACCTGACAGATCTTGGGAACACTGGTGCAATAAAAAACCCTCTCGTAATCCAGTCTATTGAGAGTAAATTGCCTGAATTTATAAAAAGGGACTGGCTTATTTTCATGACTGACCCTGATAATGGTGTAACTCCAGAGAATCACTTTAATCTCTTGTTGAAGTTTTTAAAGAAACAGGAAGACGTTCTTGAGAAACTCGAACAGCTCAGAATTCCCGACAAAGTAGAAAGACAAGATAAATCAGAAAATAGATTTGAAAGGAAGCATGCATCTACAAGAACCACAAAGAAAGGTTCTGATGGTGGGTGTACTGTGTGTGGAGCTGTAAATCATAAAGACAAGATTTTCTTCTGTAAGAAGTTTAAGGAGTTAAAGCTAGTGGAAAAGAGAGCTGCTCTGAGAAGAATTGGGGCATGTAAAAAGTGCCTTGGATGTCATGAGGGTGACACCAACTGCAGAGACACATTCTTGTGCAAGAATAGAGACTGCAGGAGAGAAAACACACCTGATCATCATTATTTTCTCTGTCCAAGACGAGAATCCACAAGTGGCAATGAGGAAAAGCCTGTAAAGGATAGTAGGAAGGTAAATGTGCTAACAGCAGAGCAAGAAGAGTTTTTAGCTGAACTTTCCCCAGAGCTGGCTAAACGATGCAGAAATGCTTTTACCAACAAAGCCGCAACAGTGACTTGCACTGAAAAAACCCAAGTTGGACTTTTGAAGGAAAGTGGAGTACGAGAACTACCTGTCATTATGATGCTTATGGAAGTTACAGCCAATGCAGGGCAGAAGATTAGAACTTTGGTAGACCTTGCATCAGATACCAACTATATAACCCACAAGGCTGCAGAAAGGTTGAGGTTAAGGAACGAAGATGTCACTCTGATAGTTCATGGAGTTGCTGGAATGACCATCAAGGTAAAGACCAAGCGATATCTTCTTAGAGTCCGAGTCAAGGTTGATGAGGGCAAAGAAAAAGCGCATGAGCTCCTCTGTTATGGCTTGGATGAAATTGCTAAGGTGCATAAAGTCATCAGACCTAAGCAATTGCAGAGATTCTTCCCAGAAGTCAAACTTGAAGAGCTGGTAAGACCTAAAGAGATTGAACTTCTTATTAGCCACCGAGAAGGTAGATTAGCCCCGCAAAGAGTGAAGGTTGTGGTGGATCTTGTCTTATGGGACAGTCCTTTGGGAAAGACAGTAGGCGGAGCTCATCCAGACTTATTTGAAGAAATCAATGTAGCTGCATATGAGTCCAAAATACATTTTGCTCGCTCAATGAGAACAGCTGCGGTAAAATATGAAGAGACTGTGGGAAAACCTGAAATGCAAGTGATGTCCAAGTCAGTCCAACTACCTCAGGAAACCATTGCAGCTGCTAGCAACCGTGAGTTCTTGGAATGGTGGAAATGGGACAGTATTGGGGCAGCTTGTGAACCGATGTGTGGAGCCTGTCGCTGTGGGAACTGTCAGCCAGGTGGTAAGGAGATGACACTGGCAGAGGAAAGAGAACTCGAGATTATAAGAGAGTGTCTTACCTATGTAGAAGAAGATGCGCACAGCAAGTCTCCTCATTGGCATTCAAAATACCCCTGGACGGAGGATCCATGTTCCCTTCCTAACAATAGAAATGGAGTTGAGGCAACATTTCTGAGGACAGAAAAGCAGCTGAAGAGGGAGCCAGAGTGGTAAATTGCTTATGCAGCTCAAGTTCATGAAATGGTGGAGCGAGGAGCAGCAATCAAGCTCAGTGAGGACATGATCAACAGCTGGAATGGACCGGTGTGGTATGTGAGCCACTTAATCGCACCAAATCCTCACTCAGTTACGACTCCAGTGCGCCTAGTATGGAACAGCAGTCAGAAGTTTAAAGGAGTTAGTATGAATGATCTTCTTCTGAAAGGTCCAGATGTTCTTAATCCTATTAGAGCTGTTCTTCTAAGGTTTAGGATAGGAGTTTATGCTGTCCTCGGAGATATCAGAAAAATGTACAACTCCGTATGGTTAGAGGACAGAGAAATGCATCTCCATAGGTTTCTGTGGAGAGATAGTCAGAATGAAGAAATTGGAGAATATGCAGTCACCAGAGTTAACATCGGTGACCGACCAGCAGGGTGCATTGCACAGTTAGCCATGCGAGAAACTGCAAAACTGACAAAGTTCTCTCATCTACACGAAGAGCGCAGAGTTATAGAAGCGGACAGTTATGTAGATGATATTTTAACATCCCACAATGATCAGGAAAAGCTGGATAAAATAACCAAAGGTGTTGGGGAGATCCTAAGAGCTGGAGGGTTTTCCTTGAAGCACTGGGTTCGGTCAGAACAAAGTTGGAAGCCTACTGATGGTGAGTCAGTAAAGTCAGCTGCAGAAAATAGAATTCTGAAACTTCCAAACCAGCTGAGGGA
Source organism: Schizothorax lantsangensis (assembly GCA_027422415.1). Classification (NCBI taxonomy): domain Eukaryota; kingdom Metazoa; phylum Chordata; class Actinopteri; order Cypriniformes; family Cyprinidae; genus Schizothorax; species Schizothorax lantsangensis. Next base: position 57,058 of record JAPDDO010000325.1, read on the forward strand.
TAAAGACAACAAGGCCCTTGGACTTGGGTATCTACCAGAAGAAGATAAACTTTACATCATGACCTCAATTAATTTTTCCAAGCGGAAAAGGAAAATGAGAGTAGGACAAAACCTCCTTAAAGAGGAGGTTAGGGTCAAGACTCCTAATCCTCTGACTAGAAGAGAACTATTGAGTCAGGTGGCGGGGCTGTATGATCCGATTGGCCTGGTCGTGCCTGTCAAGCAAAAATGAGCTATCCTTGTACGAAAGGCATTTCAGGAAGCAGGATGTGGAAACTTGACCAAAGATACATGGGATAAACCACTGTCAAAAAGCCTCAGAGAAGAAGCCATTAAATTGTTTGAAGAGTATGTTCAGCTTGGCAAGATAAAGTTCCGCAGAGGTTTAACACCTGCAGGCTGGAAAGGAAAACCACTGGCAATAACATTCTCTGATGGAAGCGATAAGACCTATGGAGCTGTGACATATTTCAGGTGGGAAACAGACCAAGGCACTGAGGTGAGGCTAGTTGAATCCAAGGCCAAATTGACTCCTATGGATCAAAAAGGGGAAGCAGTTAAGGCTGAAATGTGTGGTGCAGTTTATGCAGCTAGACTCCGAAAATATATTGAGAAGCATTGCCAAGTGGTGATTGACCAATGGTTCCATCTGGTGGACAGCCAAACAGTGTTGGGAGCTATTCAGCGGGCTAGCTATGGCTACCAATCCTTCTTTGCAAATAGAATTGGAGAGATCCAGAGAACTACGCCTGTGAAAGACTGGTGGTGGATCCCAGGTGACTTAAACATTGCAGATATTATCACAAGGGGAGGTAGTCCAAAAGACCTCGAAGAAGATTCTGCATGGCAGAGAGGGCCAGTGTTCCTGAAGTGGCCAGTAGAGGATTGGCCAATGAAGTCAGCTGCTGAGGTTGCAACTGCTGCAAGGGAGAGTATTACTAAACTCCAGAAAAAAACATTCTCTGCAGTATTAACCAGACGTATGGCCAAGGAGAAACAAGATGCAGTCCTCCTTGAGAAACTTAAAGTGGGAGCTCATGAGGATAGAGAAAAATCGGAGTTAAATCACCTCACTGTAGACCCTGGTACCTCTGCAGATGAAAAGGAAAGGCGGATGGATGTTTCATCAGGAAGGATGTTTGATGGCTTAATAGCAAGTAAGTTGCTTAAATGTTGAAAAATTTAGCAGCTTGTCCAGGCTGGTCAGAGCAACTGCTTGGGTGCGTCGAGCGGTCAAGAAATGGCTGAAGAGAGGAACTAAGACCTCTGGTTCATCAAAGTGGGAGGTGAAGCCTTTGGAGGGAGGATTCAAGGAAGCTATTTTGACAGTAAGTGAACAGGAGGATGCTCTTGAAGATTTATTTTTAGCAGCCCAGGAGAATATAGTCTTTCCTGATACTACCCTCAGTAGGTTGGCAGTGTACAAGGACAAAATTTCTGGACTGTTAGTTTGTGGAGGAAGAATTCAAATCTTCAATGAGGACAAAACTGCAGTTCCAATCTTACCATATAATGCATATGTGTCTATGCTGCTGGCTCAGGAAGCTCATCAAGTAAACCATGAAGGAGTGGCTGGAACTTTGTTGAGAATGAGAAGAAAAGCCTGGGTGGTAAAAGGCCGCAGATTAGCTAAGAAATCCGTAGACTGCTGTGTGACCTGCAGAAAGGCAAGGGCAAAGCAATGCCAACAGATTATGGGAGACCTTCCACCAGAGCGGTCTGAACCAGCTGCACCATTTGAGTTCACAACTCTGGATTTGTTTGGACCTTACGTGGTAAAAAATGAGGTAAAGAAAAGGACGGGACTCAAATTTTCGGGGATTGTCTTCTGTTGTATGGCATCAAGAGCTATCCATACTGATATTGTCAGTGATCAATCAACAGAAGGATTTCTGCTGGCATACCAAAGATTTACAGCTTTAAGGGGACATCCAAGGAAATTGTGGTCAGACTCGGGGTCAAATTTCATAGGGGCCAAGTCTGTTCTTGAAGATCTTCACAAGTTTCTAGAACGACAAGACAAGGTAAAGCTAGAAACTGAAGCAGCCAAGTATAGCACGGAGTGGTCTTGGAAAACTCATCCTGCAGATTCCCCTCACAGAAATGGAGCAGCAGAAGCAGCTGTCCGTCTGGTTAAGCGAGCCCTCCAGAATCTGGGGTGTAATGGAGTTATGACTTGGGGGGAATTTCAAATCTTTCTTTACACTGCAGCTAATTTGGTCAATGAAAGACCTATCGATGCAAGGACACAAAGTCGGGAAGACTGTGTGGAATACGTGAGTCCAAATTCTCTTCTTCTGGGACGTACTGGGAAAAGAGGAGATCAAGGAAGTTTTGAATTTGAAGGTTATCCATACAAAAGACTAAGATTCATCCAGGAAGAAGTCAATAAGTTCTGGAGAAGATGGTGTCAGCTGGCGGGTCCTAACCTATTTGTAAGAAACAAGTGGCATACTAAACAACGCAATGTTGCCATTGGAGATGTGGTATGGTTGGCTGACCAGAATGCTCTTAGAGGTCAGTTCAAATTGGCCAGAGTCGTCAGTGTAAATGCAGATAAGAATGGAATAGTAAGAGATGTAATGGTCAGAGTATTCCCCAGTTATCCTGTCTCGATTGTTAAACCAAAACAAGCAGAAACGGTCAAGGATGTCAAACCAATGAAAAAGCATTGTGATAGGATCCCAGCTAAGATTCTTCATAGGGATGTTAGACGCTTGGTTGTTTTGATTCCCACTGAGGAACAGGGAAGAGATTGAGTGTCAGCCAAGAAGTGTGTGACCTCCTTGGGTCAGTTGACCAGGAGCTCAAGTGGGAGGTGTTGAGCTAAACTTGAAATTGTTTAAAAAAATATAAAATAAAATAAAAAATAATAATAATATTCATCATTGTTAAATAAAGAATAAGTCTATCAGATAAAATGAGTTTGATTTAAGATGAATGAATGGATACTATTGGTTTTGGGCACATAAAGCAACCTGAAGAAACAAGGAATCTGATTGGCCATTGAAACTTCACATGTTGCATAGAACTAGGTGTGCTTGATTGATAATCAGTGTGCAGAGGGATCTCTGTTGGTAAAGTGAATGTGCTTCTCCTACCCAAGTTGGTGTTGATACTGGTTATAAAACCAAAGGAGAAAGATTGCTAAAGCATGCACGGATGTAGCCACTGAGTTTGGAGTAAACCACATGCTCAGTTTGTTCAAAGACCGCTGGGAAAAGCCACAATGTGTTCATCAACTTTGAGATGCTACTGGTAGGATAAAGACTCATTTCTTTTGTGACTACAGATTGTTTAAAAGACCAATTGTGAATGTCTTGCAAGTTGTTTGTTAAATCTAGTGGGTTTAGCATTCAATATGCTAACTGGCCATGTGCAGTAAATGCATTTGATTTAGTGTTGCTGTTGAACTGTTATGTATTGTACTTTATGATTTGTGAGTATTCTAGTAACATTGGTTGTGGTTTAAATGTTTAACATCTTTAAATGACCACATTACTGTGTGTAGTGACTCATAGATTTACTTATTTTCTCTGTATAGGTTATTAAGCTAAGCATCTGAGCTAAGCATCTGAATTAAACTCTGAAAGGAAACAAAGGAAGATCAAGTTTTCAATAAACTGCTTCGATGATGAAGAATCAGATGTTTTGAGTTATTCCATGCACCCTCATAAGTTGTTTGAAGCCTTTTTCAAGTTTGGGCAGACATTGAGGCTGAGAAGAAACTAAAGATAACTTGACAGTTGGCGGTGAGCCCAGCCCTACGCAGCTCCATTAGCACCCTCCGCAGACGGTCTAGGTGGTCTTCCCAACGCTCGGAGTGGATTACCACGTCGTCCAGGTATGCCGCGGCATAGGCCTGGTGGGGCCGCAGCAAGATGTCCATCATGCGCTGGAACGTGGCAGGAGCCCCGTGTAGGCCGAAGGGAAGGGTCCGGTACTGCCAGTGCCCCCCCGGGGTACTGAAGGCTGTTTTGGGTTTGGCCGTTTCAGAGAGGGGCACTTGCCAATATCCTTTTGTCAAGTCTAGTGTAGAGATGTACCGGGCCCTTCCCAGGCGATCGAGGAGCTCATCCACCCGAGGCATTGGGTACCCGTCGAAGTCTTAGGGATTTAGGCGGCGGAAGTCGTTGCAGAAGCGGAGGGTGCCATCTGGTTTTGGTACCATGACAATAGGGCTGGACCAAGGGCTGTTAGATGGTTCAATCACCCCTAACTTCAACATTTGTTGGATTTCTTCCTCAATAGCCTGCCGACGAGCCTCTGGGACTCGGTAGGGCCGTTGCCGGACGATGGTCCCGGGTGGCGTGCGGATCTCATGTTGGAGGATCTGGGTCCGCCCAGGAGCCAAAGAGAACACATCGGGGAACTGACCGACCAGGTGCTGCAGCTCCGTCTTCTGAGCCGCCGACAGCTGTATATTAATGTCCACAACGACCGCCTCCACGGTGGCGAGGGCGGCGAGTTGGTCCCTTGTCCCCACCCATTTCTTCAGCAGGTTGATGTGATACAGCTGGTCTACCTTCCGCCGGCCCGGCTGGCGGACACGGTAAGTGACGGGACCCAGCTTCTCTGTGACGGTATACGGGCCCTGCCAGCTGGCCAGAAACTTGCAGGCGGAGTTGGGGACAAGGACCATTACTCGGTCTCCCGGCTGGAACTCTCGCGGCTGGGCGGTTGTAATGCCGTTGCTGCGCCTGTTGGGCCTTGGCGAGGTGTTCCCTGACTAAAGGCATGACCCGTTCGATTCTTCCTCTCATCTCCTTCACATGCTCAATCACAGAGCGGAGGGGTGCCGGCTGTTGCTCCCATGCTTCTTTGGCCACATCTAACAGCCCTCGGGGCTGGCGCCCGAAAAACAGCTCGAACGGGGTGAAGCCAGTTGACGCCTGAGGTACCTCCCGTATCCCAAACAGCACATAGGGCAGCATGAGGTCCCAGTCCCGCTTGTCTTCAGCTACCACTCGTCGTAGCATTTGTTTGAGGGTTTGGTTGAACCGCTCTACTAGGCCATCCGTCTGTGGGTGGTAGACGGAGGTCCTCAGTTGCTTCACCCTGAGGAGGGCGCACAGGTCAGCCATTAGCCGGGACATGAAGGGGGTCCCCTGGTCGGTCAGTATCTCGGTGGGGATGCCTACCCGGCTACAGAGCAGGAAGAGCTCCCGGGCGATGGATTTGGCAGTGGCCTTTCGGAGGGGCACTGCTTCTGGGTACCGGGGTGGCGTAATCTACAATTACCAGAATGCGTTCATGGCCCCGGGCAGACTTAGGCAACGGTCCTACTAGGTCCATCCCGATGCGCTCGAAGGGCACCTCGATGATGGGCAGTGGAATCAGTGGGCTGGGGGGAGGTTTCCGCGGGGACGTCCTTTGGCAGGTTGGGCAGGCCTGGCAGAAGCGTTTGACTTCGGTCACGAAGTTGACTTCGAAGCGGTCACGG
>JAPDDO010000325.1:67500-82500 GCA_027422415.1 Schizothorax lantsangensis
CAGAATTGAATGACTTTAAAAATGTAATTTCCTCAAATATTTAATACTTTGTTGAACTAAAAGTTTTGGCAACAGCTAATCATATTCCAAACAATACCATCAGTGTGGAGCATACATCCCATCATCTTGATATCCCAATATCTCAGACATTTCACACAGTGTTAATTAATGACAGCATTTTGATTTAGATTTAGTCTTTTGACTAAAATTCCATATACTGTAGTTATATATATATATATATTCAGGTGCATCTTAATAAATTAGAATGTTGTGGAAAAGTTCATTTATTTCAGTAATTCGAGAGAGAAGGAGAGAGACAGAGACTCTCTGAATATTATGGAATGAAATATTCATAACCACAAAAAATTCAATATTGTTTAATTATTTGTCTTTCAATACAACTCAGCTTCATTTTTATTTGAGCTTGTCTGTAAAATTGTTAAACCAATTGTTTTGTTACATATTGTTTAAATATATTGTTAAAGAACATGAATAAGATACAACCATCAAATTAGTGCCAGACTTTCATAATAAATGAATAAATAAATAACTCTTCTGTTTTGTTGACATGCTTGGGAGATCCTTTTTTCTCATTTTCATTAATTTTAACCATATTTTTTACAGCTTTACTTCAGATGATGAGAGCCAAAGTGCTGCCACCACCTCTTCGGACTTCTCTGCATTCCTGTCAAGTTTTCCTGCGTCTTGTCTAAAACTCCCTCCCCACCCCCCCACTCCAGGTAAGAGAACAAAAAAAAACACACAAACAGTTACAACAAAAAGTGTAAAACATTTTAAATAGTGTTTTAAGACAAAACTAAATTTTATATTAATATAAAAATGTTGAAAATCAACAAACATTTAAAAAGTATATTTAATAGTAAGATTACATTTATTATGAAAGAAGACTTGTTCAGGTCACAATTTTTTAATCCTAAAGCAAGTTTTTTAGTATTATTATTTAATTCTCTCAATTCTTTGTTAAATCAAGATTATACCAGCAGTTTGGACTTGCAAATCAATACCAAAAGACAACACAATTAGTATACAAACAAGTATACAAACTGTGCTCTCCTCTCACAAACATCCTTTTGTCTTGGCATCCACAAATGTAGCTAACTTCACTGAAAAAAATGATACAAGATAAACTTAATTTCAGAGGACTGCTGCATAAGGCATACTGACAAAATGTACTTACTTTTCAGAAGCCATGTTGATTGTTGAATAATGAGTTCTCTTCAAATTTGAAAAGCAGCAAGCTGTAGCTGAAAGAATACAACTGTAAAAACAGTAAGAGGAACAGGCCTCTTTAACCTGAACTTGCAGTAGGTCAGCGTCCAATCAGGACACGGCATCCATCAGCAGCCCAACCTGCCCAACCCCCAGGTGTTAATGGCCCAAAAGGTGTAAAAAAAACAACTTTAGGTCAAACTTTAAAAACGGTTACAACTGATTTAGTTAAATTTTTATTTATAAATATATTTTCTTTGTAAAATAAGTAAATAAATAAGAAGAAAGAGGAAAATGACAGGCCTAAAACTACACAATGAGAAACTAAATGAAAAAATTAAAAATTAAAACAAAATAAGATAAATTAAAATTTAAATTAACTTACTTTTACTCACATTTACTAAATTTGATTTACTGAATGAAATTCACCAAATTAAAAAAAAGCTTTTTGATACAAATTAAATAAGATGTTTTTGCTTTTTTTCTTTTAAAAAAAAGTACTGATTAAAATGTGTTTTTCTTGTTGGAACTTTGGAGGCATTTTCCTGGCCACACCCTTTATTGCTTATTGGCTCAGCTTCCATGACATCACACCAGGTGAGCTGAGGTCACTCCCCCTGGCATAAACAGACATAAATACAGGACCCAAAACAATGCTTTCTTACACTCTGTGTTGCTGCAGAACATTTTTAAATCAGATATTGGATACTCCTTTGCTTTGACTATGGCAGAAAAAGCTCAGAAGTAGTAAGAATTTTCTTTTTTTTATATAATTAATTTATAATTTAATTATAATTGTGTAAACTGTTTAAAGCGGTTTTTGACTTCATGAATGTGTTTCTTACAGGTCTGCTGAATGCAGCATTATCTACTGTTTGCTGCGCCTGAAGCCACAGGAAATGCTTTCGGTTCACCTGGCCAGAGTGTGTATGAAGAACCGCACACAAGCTGAAAGAGCTGAAGAGCTCCAAAAAGCAAAAACATCAAACAGGGGCTGGGTGCTCACTGGCAGGACTTGGGACTACAACAAGCTTTGTGAAATCCTGCCTGATCCAAGCTGTCGTCTGAACATGGTGAAAGAGCTGCTTCAGCATGGTTTTTTAATCAAGAACCAGCTTGAAGAATCAGAACTGGTCTTGGGCCATGCAGAGGCCACCACAACTGCCACTCTTTCCAGCACAAAAGACTGGCAAAATGTTTTGAGAGCTGGCAAGGCTGAGTTCCTGAGGATCTTCAAGAACCTACAGACAGGCGTTGTGGTCTCTGCCAGTGAAAAGGTGCTGTATCGCTATTTCTGTGAGGCCATCCTGCTCTACCGTCACCACCAGAGCCCAGGAACAGTGAAAGGCTTCACAGTAAGTTATTCTGTTTTAGTAAATCAGCACTTGTGATATGCTGTAATGTATTTTGCATTATGAAATGACAATTTCAATGTTTTCCAGGATGCAGAGTGGGTGGGAAGGATTCATCATGGTGGCAGGATTCTGATTGGCTTTCACAGTCAAAGAAGCCAGCAGACAGCGTTATTTGCCTTAACAGCAAAAGAGGAAGATGTAAGGCCAATTCTTATTATTAAATATACTTTTTAAACAATTTTATATTACTATGTAACTAAGTTGTGTCTTAAAACTCTATCTAAAATGTCATGCATACTTTGCTGTGTTTGTTTGTGTAATCCAGCTGAGTTTCTTTGTTCTCTCACCTGCAGTGGGGATGGGCAGTGGGGTTTGGGGGTCAGGGGTGTGAATGCTTCACCAAGCTCTCAGGCAGAAAGAGCTCTATGGAAAATTAAAAGACAACATGCAATAAGAAATGATGTGGAAACACATTCATAGTCTATAATGGTCTTTCCTATGTCCACAGTGGTTTCAGATGTACTTCATGCAGATTAGGCCGGAAAACATTCGGCCTAAAAATCCCTGCAGTTATTTTTTCATCACTTCATCTGGCGAGGCACTTACCAGCATTTCAAAAGACATGGAACGCCTCCATGAAATGTACGTGCCTACAGATATTGTTCAAATTTTAGTATCAGTCATAGCCCTTTCATAATGAACATTTTCCTTTTCCTCACTTCAGGTTTAAGCTACCCCTGGTCAAGAGCTCGGTTGTGCGGAAGGCTGTTCAGGTCTCTGCAAAAACTCTCCCAGCCCACCAGCAAGATGCCATATCTGATTATATGCTGCAGCAACATTACAGAAAGCCCCAGCCTCAGGACGTTGTGGACACGGCTGTGCTGCTGGACTCTTTGGCAGGGTAGAGTCTCCATTTATTACATCGTTATTTATTTCAATATTGTTTAATTATTTGTCTTTCAATACAACTCAGCCTCATTTTTATTTGAGCTTGTCTGTAAAATTGTTAAACCAATTGTTTTGTTACATATTGTTTAAATATATTGTTAAAGAACATGAATAAGATACAGCCATCAAATTAGTGCCAGACTTTCATAATAAATGAATAAATAAATAACTCTTCTGTTTTGTTGACCTATTGTTAATACAATTATTCTTTTTTATACATTTAAAAAAATATATATAAAAACTCTTCTGTTTTGTTGACATGCTGGGGAGATCCTTTTTTCTCATTTTCATTACTTTTAACCATATTTTTTACAGCTTTACTTCAGATGATGAGAGCCAAAGTGCTGCCACCACCTCTTCAGACTTCTCTGCATTCCTGTCAAGTTTTCCTGCGTCTTGTGATGGTCAGCCACCGACCAAAAGACAGCGGGTCAGTGCTGGATTTCCCAGAGACCGCGTGTTTTATGATAAGTGGCGAAATACTCAGTTTGACCAAAGACAGGAATATCTGCTGTGTAAGTAACAACACTGACCGTCAGTCATTCACTCAAACCTGGGCTTACCTTGAATGTGATGGTGATTTTTCTTTCTCTCTTTCAGCACAATTCACACACCGGAAGCCTTCAGCTGCAAAGGTGGCCAGGATGATTGCACAGGAAGGGTGGACAGCCAATCATCCTAAGCCCGAAGATCTCGTTAGGATGTGGAAGCCAGCTTCCAAGACCACCATTGAGACAGATGAATCTTTCATCAAGCGTGTCTCAGAGGAGACCTGGAAGGGCCTTGCCATTAAGGACTGGTCCTGAGCAAGGACTAGGTTAGACAATCTTAATTTTTTCTTTAGTTCTTTCTTTTTATGATGTAGAAGCTGCAGCAAACTTTACAATTAAACATGTAATGTTCAGGTCTAAATAAAAGCCTTATTTCACTTCTGATCACAGGAGTGGTGGCAACCAGACGATTTTCCAAGGGCGACATTGTTTGTGATTATCATGGGAAGGTAATCACAGCTGCCGAAGGGAGAGCCATGATGCAGGACATCCACGACGAGGCAGGCTTCCTGTTCTTTTTTAAAGCTGGACAGAGAGACCTGTGCATCGATGCTCAGACCTTCCCCTGCGAGTGCCACCCTGACGCAGACACGATTGGAAGAAGGATCAACCATTCTTCTAAGATGCCAAATCTGAAGCCCTTTCACTGTGTGCTGAAGGTGAACGGTGAGGACAAGGTTGTTGTCCTCTTCAAGGCACTGCAGGACATCAGCGTGGACACACAGCTGAAATTTGACTATGGAGTGAAAAGAAAGTCTTTCAGAGGGGAGGGCCTGCTCCTGGAATGGCTGAATGAGTAGGCCACGTTCTCTAATGTGTGTCTACCAAGGCTTCCTCAGTCTGCTGCTACAAACACATTTCATGCACTTTTAAAAGTAGTAGGCTGCGCACGGGTGAATGAGTGGGCTTTAAAAAAAACATTCACCCAAATCAAGCACGGCTTTTAAGTCCTAGCTGTCAAGGACCTCACTACATTCATTCTTCAGAGCAAGCTACAGTATCGTCATCCCAGGATTCACCGCCATGTCTATATGTTAATTTCTACTTATTAAAAAAGTTGCAGAAAACACCCAGTGTTCTATTTCAGTGGATTCATATTTTGCATTTTAAACTAGAATTTTTAATGGGTTGAAAGTCACATGTCTCATGAGTTTATATTTCAAATCTGAAGAAGATACCATGAAGAATGAGATTCATGCAGCCATTTGTCTAGTCCCCCCCCCCCCCCTCTGTTTGAGGAAAAATATTTACCAAATTATTGAAGGGTTCTACTACAAACTATTTAGTCTTTATACATACCACTGCAGTTTTTCAATTATAAAACAGTAGACAGAGTCTTAGACATCGTATAAGTGATTTATTTGAGCACTAGAAAAATACAATAATTTTTGAGTGATGAAAAAAAAACAATAAAAAAAAATAACTTAAGTACATACTGATTTCCTGACAAACAGATGCTCTCCTGCTCATACATTAGTAATCACATGCTGACGATCATGCATACAGATGCTAATCACACTGATGGCCGCCCATATAGTCAATAATCACATTATAATGGCCTTTTATATAGACTGCATTCACACTGATATCTGTGAACAGTCAGTAATTACATGCTGATTATCAGCCATACGGATGTTAATCACAGATACAGGCACATTACCCACAAAACACGCAAACATATATGAAAACTGTTGAAGAAGAAAAAAAAAGAAAGGTTTATTTGTGCAAAAAAGATTGCTAAGTTACGCCCCCATCAGATGACTTATCTCTGAAACTAAACCAGGATTTACAGCAGTGGATACGTTTGAGAGTCGTTATCAATTATGTGCTTTATTCAATGTTAAAAGTGTCTAATGTGAGTTTGAATATCATTTTGAGTGAGGTTTATAGCCATAGTGAAAGAACCATAGATATTTTACCTCAGATCTTGAAAATAAATTAAAGCAAACAAAGAAGTGCTATTGTATTTTGTTGCGTCGCACCGCACCGTGCCGCTCGCGTGCGGTGTAGACACGCTGTAAGTTAATGTTGCTTTCTGATGCTGCGTTTGAATTTTCATGCCACATTATTTGAAATTAGCGCGGGCCAAACATTTTTCTCTCGCGGGCCGGATGTGGCCCGCAGGCCGCCTATTGAGGAACCCGGCCCTAAACCCACAGGAGATTTATACACTGCAGGTGAAGGGTAAAGAAAGATATGAAATGCTCAAGAGCATTTACTTTGAAAAAATTAAGAGTGTTCAAAGCAGGCCGCCCAGACCCAGCTGAAGGTAAAAATCCACACCTCAAACCCAGCACACACACAGTGTTTTAATTTCTGTGGAAACTAGTTGAAGGTAAAAATCCATACTTCAAACCCAGCACACACACACACCAGGTCTCTTTAAATTAAATTATATAAACCCACAGGAGATTTATACACTGCAGGTGAAGGGTAAGGAAAGATATGAAATTCTCAAGAGCATTTACTTTGAAAAAATTACAGTGTTCAAAGCAGGCCGCCCAGACCCAGCTGAAGGTAAAAATCCACACCTCAAATGCAGCACACACACAGTGTTTTAATTTCTGTGGAAACTAGTTAAATGTAAAAATCCACACCTCAAATGCAGCACACACACAGTGTTTTAATTTCTGTGGAAACTAGTTAAAGGTAAAAATCCACACCTCAAATGCAGCACACACACAGTGTTTTAATTTCTGTGGAAACTAGTTAAAGGTAAAAATCCACACCTCAAACGCAGCACACACACAGTGTTTTAATTTCTGTGGAAACTTAAAGGAATTGACGGAACGACACCAGGTGTCTTTAAATTAAATTATTTATGTTAAACCATATACCACATATCCATTCAAATTTCACTAATTTCAGTTTGGGTACTCACAGACAACCTCGCCCATCAGAAAGGGCCTTTTTGGTGAAGACACTATAGTTCTTGTCAGGGACGGGCCTGACAATCAGTCCTTTCCAGCATTGATGCAAAATCATGTTCTGCACAAAGCTGATAAGTCCTAGCCCTGCTTCAGAATCACTGAAGCCTGTGGGATGTTTGATGTCCATCCTTGTTTCTCCAACCAGGCCTGTATTTTGGACTCCGATGGCTGCTGTCCAGCAAAGTGTTCTAGAAAAAAACAAACAAAAAACAACATCATTATTTCACTATTTTCACACTATTTGTGTCATTAAACACATGTCTACTCACCAAGGGCATACTGGGAATAGGACTCCGGTTCTATTTTGTGGGTTTCTGGAACCATGATTAAGAGGGACGGCCGGAAGCGAAAGCATTTGCCAAGAATGTCCTCATTATCCAAGAACAGACTGTGAACAAGAGAGTCTTTGGGTTCCGGGTGGAGTATGGTTGCAACACTGAAACTTAAAGGAATTGACTGAAGGGCAACGCCAGGAGTGGAGCTGGCGGCGTCCGGTGAGCTCTCGTCGGCCCTTGAAAATCCCAAACACGAAAATAACAAAACAGGTCTCTTTCAAGGCCCTGTAACTGGAATGGGCACATCTGAAACCCCAGTTGAACATAGGTCAGTCGGTTCTAAGGATACCGGCAGAAATTATTCACCAAGGGCAAGGAGGAGAAGGATGACACCTGAGCCCAAAAGAGGCAAAAGACTAATGGTTAAAGATTCAATAGGATAGCAAAGTCCACTAAAGGAGGTAGAGCTTTTTCAGAACGCTGTGAGGTGTTTTGATGGACGTGCGTTTTGGAAGCGCTGCAGTTCCTGCGGCGTCCGGTGAGCTCTCGTCGGCCCTTGAAAATCTGGAGGAGTCAACAAAACAAAAACACGAAATAAGTATATTATTATTATTATAACATGTCTTCCACTGTACTGTTATTTCAGATTCTTATTATATTTATAATTCTATGTTTTTATATCCGGCTGACAGCAAAAATATAAATTTTGCCAAATATGAGGTAAATCCTGTACATCTCTCACTGCTCTTGACTATATCACTTTTGTAACTTTAATAAGAATAAATTAAAAATAATAATAATAATAATAATAATATATTTATATATAGCCTATGTATAAAATCTATAAATAATACATGTTAATTATATCTATCTAATTAACACATTGAAGACTAATTCATTTACACAATGTGTAGCGTTTCTTATTTATGTAGGTTTTTGTCCTATTGCTTGCAATTAGTTTCTTATCCTTATTTCATCACGGACTGTTTATCTTCAGTGAGCTTGAGCTGTTTTTTTTGTATTCAATTAAATTTATTTTCACTTTATTGTTGGGATTTCTTCCAAAAAAATGCACATTACACAATACAATACATACACACACACAAAGGCATGTTCGTACACAGCTTTTTTGTTTTATATTGTATTTTTTTATATTGTATTATATTTCTATTAGTTTGATATTGACATTGGTGACAAGGATTATGAAAATTATATGGAATCAAAGATCACAAAAAAAAAAAAAATTAAAGAAAAAAAAATAACTATACCGTGATATATATTGTTATCGTGATATAGAATTAGTCATATCGTGATACAAGATTTTGGTCATATCGCCCACCCCTACTCTCAGAGATCAATAAAACTGTCAGTCAAGCAGATAGACAGGCATAATATTTCAGTTTATTTATCTCAACTTCACTTCACAGTCTCAACTTAATTCAGTTAATTTACGCTCCCTTAAGTGACGTCAGCGATTTACAGAACAGCACACATTTTAGGCTAACTGAAGACAGTTATAAACACTTGTATGCGTAAAAGTATCCTCATAAACACAGTTATTTAGTTCTTAAGAGAGAGTAAACAGCTGAAAAAAACGCATTATTTAACAGTATATTGGATCCGGACTTCGGAGAAGTCTGCCATTAATCAAACAACAGTTGGAGACAATCGATCAAAGCTGAATTTACAGCAAAATAAAATAATAAAATTTTATTTTAAAATAAACAGTGTTTATTTGAAACGATGACTGCGTGCGTGAAGGGTAGACACAGAAGCAGGTGGCTCCGAGTAGGAGCACGATCCGACACGACAAAACAAGGAGCTCGTTCCTAAACGAGGGACTACATAACACATGTCTACTCACCAAGGGCATACTGGGAATAGGACTCCGGTTCTATTTTGTGGGTTTCTGGAACCATGATTAAGAGGGACGGCCGGAAGCGAAAGCATTTGCCAAGAATGTCCTCATTATCCAAGAACAGACTGAGAACAAGAGAGTCTTTGGGTTCCGGGTGGAGTATGGTTGCAACACTGAAACTTAAAGGAATTGACTGAAGGGCAACGCCAGGAGTGGAGCTGGCGGCGTCCGGTGAGCTCTCGTCGGCCCTTGAAAATCCCAAACACGAAAATAACAAAACAGTACTCTTTCAAGGCCCTGTAACTGGAATGGGCACATCTGAAACCCCAGTTGAACATAGGTCAGTCGGTTCTAAGGAGAAAAACACCAGGGTTCAGAAGACCAGTCCCCAAACAAAACGTTTGAGTTTCAACGTTAACAAATCTGTTTGTGGATCTAAACATGCATTCATTTGGAGAATTAAAAAGAGCTGATTTGAAAATAACCACTTCTGCTTTCAGGAAAACACACACACTGCACATGCTGACATTCACAGAAACATGTCAAATGAAGGCTCTCTTTCTCACACACAGCATTCTTCACACTTTCAGTGAAAATAACTCATGTGTGTCATTGAGGAACACATCAAGGGTCCCCAGATCAAATTCTGATGGACAAGAGCCGAGTGCTGTGTGTGTGAGAGAGAGAGAGTTCACCACCAAGCCACATTCAGTTTCATTTCATTTATTTCCTTCCCTTCCTTCCCTAAAAGCACAATCTGTCTTCATCAGCACAGATTCAAAAGAAACATGACTTCTTTAAGAGTGTAAAAGCCATTCACTGCTCAACTAAACACACCTTCTAGTTCAATGTATCCCTCAATGGATAAAATCTCGTCTTCACCAGAGAAAACCGCACACTGATAGGAGCCCATATCTGAGAGCTGGACCTCCTCTATCCTGTAGCAGAAGGAGAATATATTAATATCAAACATTTCAATACATTCGCTTGGAAGACACTTTTCTCCCGAGCGAATTTCAGTGCAAGTTACAGTTTTTACTTTTTTATCAGCTCTTGCTTTCCCTGGGAATCGAACCCATGACGTTGCTAGCACCATGCTCCACTATTTGAGCTACAGGAAAGCTATTATTGACAAATACTAATAAGCAGCTAATATGTTAATAATAGGCATGCTAATAAGCAACTAGTTAATAGTGAGAATTTGTTCCTGTTCTAAAGTGTTACCGATTTTTCTAATAAAAAAAAAAATCTGTTTACTAACAAAAGAGTCATATTACAATAGAAAATACACCTGCACACCAATAATAGCGCTGGTATTTTGGAGTCTCAGCAAATTGTCAATGAGAAAAAGCATACCTATCATACTACTTTCCATACAAATTCATGAGATATCATAATTCAGTACTTTATTATGCATTAAAGCAATAACGTAACATGCTAGCTTCCTGCAACACTGATCATGGACGGTGTAAACTGAAAGAACAGTCCACTGAGAGGCAGAGTAAATGTCCAAATTAAACACTACTTGAGTTTACTAATAACCAGCCAGCCGTTCTCATCTTCGGGGAACTGCATCTGGTTGGTGTCGGCAAAGTCCAGCAGCTGTCCCTCCTTCAGCCAGAGCACATCCAGGGGCCCCTGGCCCTCGCCGTCCGCTCGCAGGACACACCGAACAGCCACTGGCTTCCCAAGAGAGGACGTCACGTTCATAGGGCTCTCCACGAAATGTAGCCCTATCACAAATCATGGAAAAACCATTAGGTTAAGAGTAAAGTCAAGAGCACTTTAGCTTCTATAACCTGTTTGCTTTGAAGAGCATATGAATTAATCATATGTGTCCCTGCAGCACAAAAGCAGTCATAAGTAACAGGTATATTTGTAGCAATAGTCAACAATACATTGTATGGATCAAAATTATCCATTTTTCTTTTATGACAAGAATCATTAGGATATTAAAATCATGTTCCATGAAGATATTTAGTAAATTTCCTACCGTCAATATATCAAAACTTAATTTTTGATTAGTAATATGCATTGCTAAGAACTTCATTTGAACAACTTTAAAGGTGATTTTCTCAATATTTAGATTTTTTTGCACCCTCAGATTCCAGATTTTCTAAATAAATAACGATAAAAATGTCTCCACGATCTGCTTTTGAAGAAATATCGTAGTATCACGCTATCAATATACTGTACAACGCCACATACATTCATATCAGTGTTAACTCAGCGGTAGAGAGACACTGCACTTATTCATAATCACAAAACTACATTATTTGCGTGTTTTAAAGCCTTACTGGTTAAACGTTTCATTCACTCTCGTCTGACGTGCGCTTTTACTGAGCCGTACACCCGAAGCGCTTGCACTAAAAACCCATCTAACAGCGCCTGAGTACTCAACTAAAGGTTTACATATAGACTCGGTTGGTTATGTCTAAAATGAAAGTAAACAGCTGAGAGAAACGGACGCGTCTGTATATTAGATGCGAGCTGCTCTTAAAGGGACAGTACACTGAACATGCAGCCGACTGTCATTAAAGGGACAGTGTATTAATTTCTTTCTAGTGCTGGACACAAAAGAACATATTTTGAAGAACGTGGGTAACCAAACTTTTTAGATTAACATAAAATTAAGTTTTGCTGTAAATTGTTTGTGTGACTCAGCTGAGATTCTTTTGTTCTCTCACATGCAGTGGGCTGAGGGGTGGGGGGAGGTGTCACAAACAGCCTGCAGTAGGCCACAAGCTTCCACAGAGCTCTCAGGCACAAACAGTTTCCTAGGAAAAGTAAAAGTAAATAATGCAACAACAAATACTGTGAAAAACACATGCTGTTGTTATAACAGAGTTCTGCTTCTTAACTGTCTTGAAACGACTGAAAAGCTGGGTATGAAATGCCTGTTTGCTCTCTGGTTTTTTTCCTCTTACTGACTTGACTTGTTTTATTGTTTTTTACTGCACTACTTAAGAGGGTTGCAAAATTAAGAATAAGGATCATCTGATCGAGCACACCATAAAACAAGTCAGTCAGTCAGTAAAACCTCCCCTACAGCATTCACATGCTGCTGACGTGCTGCAAATGGACCAATATTCAAACAGAATATGGCCAAATCTCAACAGATATTTTCTTCAAGATACTGAATAAAAGTTTTAATTTATTTAAAAAAGAAAGAATACATATTTACTGACCCCACACTTTTGGAGGTGAGGGTGGCTCACAAGCTTTGAGTTCTCAGGCAAAAACAGTTTCCAAACCTAGGTAAAAGTAAAACATATCTGGTTTCTTGTAGAAAATATCTGTTGAGATTTGGCCATATTCTGTTTGAATATTGGTCCATTTGCAGCACGTCAGCAGCATGTGAATGCTGTAGGGGAGGTTTTACTGACTGACTGACTTGTTTTATGGTGTGCTCGATCAGATGATCCTTATTCTTAATTTTGCAACCCACAGCAGTGATTAATTTGCATTTGCTCCATTATTTTTTCACAGAAATTAAAACACTGTGTGTGCGCTGGATTTGAAGTGTGGATTTTCACCTTCAGCTGGTTTCCACAGAAATGAAAACACTTTGTGTGCGCTGCATTTGAAGTGTGGATTTTCACCTTCAGCTGGGCAACATTTTCTTTTGTATCACACTAATTTTTTCAAAGTAAACGGTCCGGACCCCGAGGACCGGACACCCAGCTAAGGGCATATTCAAATAATAACATTAATTCACATCAATGCACATTACACAATACAATACATATTGGTCATATCGCCCACCCCTACTCTCAGAGATCAATAAAACTGTCAGTCAAGCAGATAGACAGGCATAATATTTCAGTTTATTTATCTCAACTTCACTTCACAGTCTCAACTTCATTCAGTTAATTTACGCTCCCTTAAGTGACGTCAGCGATTTACAGAACAGCACACATTTTAGGCTAACTGAAGACAGTTATAAACACTTGTATGCGTAAAAGTATCCTCATAAACACAGTTATTTAGTTCTTAAGAGAGAGTAAACAGCTGAAAAAAACGCATTATTTAACAGTATATTGGATCCGGACTTCGGAGAAGTCTGCCATTAATCAAACAACAGTTAGAGACAATCGATCAAAGCTGAATTTACAGCAAAATAAAATAATAATACAATTTTATTTTAAAATAAACAGTGTTTATCTGAAACGATGACTGCGTGAAGGGTAGACACAGAAGCAGGTGGCTCCGAGTAGGAGCACGATCGGACACGACAAAACAAGGAGCTCGTTCCTAAACGAGGGACTACAACACGTGTTTTTAAGCACAGCCGTTTTAAAACAACCGATTTTAAGCCGTTGAAACACTAACAACAGAGATAATAACTTTTAGGGATTAAACTCACCTGAAAACAGCAGTGAAAGACGCAGTATTAAAGCTTATCAGTTGGAGTGTTTTCCATAGCAGCCCGTGCTGCACTTCCGCTTTTTGTTTAATGGCGACTAACTGAGCATTATCGCCCCCTATTGTATCGGATGTCAAACAAACTTACAAAGGTGATGAGCCTGAAATTTGATAATAGCAATGATTGGGGAAGAGAAGGGGAAGGGGAAAATAAATAAATAAATACTATTTATTTATTTACTTATTTATTTATTGAATTTGGTGAATTTCAATAACCCTAACACATATTACACACACACACAAACATTTATATTTTATATAATATTTTTATAATTATATGTCAACAAAACAGATTAGTTTCTATATACTGTATATATATTTTTTAAAGTCTGGCACTAATTTCTGTTGATGTGAGATTATATTAAAAAACTGATTCCCACAGTTATGGTAATTAGTTTTACTATAGTAAAAACAGGGTTTACCGTTGAAATAAACTTTGTTTCTTTGATGAGTAAAGTTAAAAAGAAGAGCATTTATTTAAAATAGATTTTTTTTAACAATATACAATACCATTCAAAAGTGTGGGGTCAGTAAAAATGTATTCTTTCTTTTTTTAAATAAATTAAAACTTTTATTCAGCAGGGACGTGTTGAATTGATAAGAAGTGATTGTGGGAGTTTGCTATGTGGTCATTAAGGTGTTTTGTGTGATTGATTTGTGTTTTTGCTTTTTAGTTATCTGGAAGGAAGAAAAAAGTAAAATTAAATAATTTTTTTTTTTAATCAAACCCCTGACCATAAGTGTGAGCAGCAATAATAGCAAACAGCACTGAATGCTTTAGGGAGTGTTTAACATTCAGCTTGTGACGGACGGTGTGTGTGTGTGTGTGTGTGTGTGTGTGTGTGTGTGAGAGAGAGAGACAGTGTGTGTGTGTGTGAGAGAGAGAGAGAGAGAGAGAGAGAGACAGTGTGTGTGTGTGTGAGAGAGAGAGACAGTGTGTGTGTGTGTGTGTGTGTGTGAGAGAGAGAGACAGTGTGTGTGTGTGTGTGTGTGAGAGAGAGAGAGAGAGAGAGACAGAGTGTGTGTGTGTGTGTGTGTGAGAGAGAGAGAGAGACAGTGTGCGTGTGTGTGTGTGTGTGTGTGTTGAGAGAGAGAGAGAGAAAGTGTGTGTGTGTGTGTGTGTGTGTGAGAGAGAGAGACAGTGTGTGTGTGTGTGTGTGTGTGTGAGAGAGAGACAGTGTGTGTGTGTGTGTGTGTGTGTGTGAGAGAGAAAGACAGTGTGTGTGAGTGTGAGAGCGAGAGAGAGAGAGACAGTGTGTGTGTGTGTGTGTGTGTGTGTGTGTGAGAGAGAAAGAGAGACAGTGTGTGTGAGTGTGAGAGCGAGAGAGACAGTGTGTGTGTGTGTGTGTGTGTGTGTGTGTGAGAGAGAGGGACAGTGTGCGTGTGTGTGAGAGAGAGAGAGAGAGAGACAGTGTGTGTGTGTGTGTG
>JAPDDO010000325.1:87500-92500 GCA_027422415.1 Schizothorax lantsangensis
TCTTGTAGAAAATATCTGTTGAGATTTGGCCATATTCTGTTTGAATATTGGTCCATTTGCAGCACGTCAGCAGCATGTGAATGCTGTAGGGGAGGTTTTACTGACTGACTGACTTGTTTTATGGTGTGCTCGATCAGATGATCCTTATTCTTAATTTTGCAACCCACAGCAGTGATTAATTTGCATTTGCTCCATTATTTTTTCACAGAAATTAAAACACTGTGTGTGTGCTGGATTTGAAGTGTAGATTTTTACCTTCAGCTGGTTTCCACAGAAATGAAAACACTTTGTGTGCGCTGGATTTGAAGTGTGGATTTTCACCTTCAGCTGGTTTCCACAGAAATGAAAACACTTTGTGTGCGCTGGATTTGAAGTGTGGATTTTCACCTTCAGCTGGGCAACATTTTCTTTTGTATCACACTAATTTTTTCAAAGTAAACGGTCCGGACCCCGAGGACCAGACACCCAGCTAAGGGCATATTCAAATAATAACATTAATTCACATCAATGCACATTACACATAGAGAGAGAGAGAGCGAGAGAGAGAGACAGTGTGTGTGTGTGTGTGTGTGAGAGAGAGAGAGAGAGAGAGAGAGAGAGAGAGAGACAGTGTGTGTGTGTGTGTGTGTGTGTGTGAGAGAGAGAGAGAGAGAGAGAGAGAGAGAGAGAGAGAGAGAGAGAGAGAGAGAGAGAGAGAGAGAGAGACAGTGTGCGTGTGTGTGTGTGTCTCTGTGTGTGTGTGTGTGTGTGTGTGTGAGAGAGAGAGGGACAGTGTGTGTGTGTGTGTGTGTGTCTGTGTCTGTGTGTGTGTGTGTGTGTGTGTCTGTGTCTGTGTGTGTGTCTGTGTGTGTCTGTGTGTCTGTGTGTGTGTGTCTGTGTGTCTGTGTGTCTGTGTGTCTGTGTCTGTGTGTGTATGTCTGTGTGTGTGTCTGTGTGTGTCTGTGTGTGTCTGTGTGTGTCTGTGTGTGTCTGTGTGTGTCTGTGTCTGTGTGTGTCTGTGTCTGTGTGTGTCTGTGTCTGTGTGTGTCTGTGTCTGTGTGTGTCTGTGTCTGTGTCTGTGTCTGTGTGTGTCTGTGTCTGTGTGTGTCTGTGTCTGTGTGTGTCTGTGTCTGTGTGTGTCTGTGTGTGTCTGTCTGTCTGTGTGTCTGTCTGTGTGTGTGTGTCTGTCTGTGTGTGTCTGTCTGTCTGTGTGTGTCTGTCTGTGTGTGTCTGTCTGTCTGTGTGTGTGTGTCTGTGTGTGTGTGTCTGTCTGTGTGTGTCTGTCTGTGTGTGTCTGTCTGTGTGTGTCTGTCTGTGTGTGTCTGTCTGTGTGTGTCTGTCTGTGTGTGTCTGTCTGTGTGTGTCTGTCTGTGTGTGTCTGTCTGTGTGTGTCTGTCTGTGTGTGTCTGTCTGTCTGTGTCTGTCTGTGTCTGTGTGTGTCTGTGTCTGTGTGTGTCTGTGTCTGTGTGTGTCTGTGTGTCTGTGTGTCTGTGAGTCTGTGTATTTGTGTGGATGTGGATGTGGGTGTGTGACCAGTCTTAAAGAAAAGATTGAGATGACTAACAATACAGGACCAAAGCTTAACACTCAGCATTAAAGTGATGTGAACAAACCTCTTAATGAGCAATATAGCAATAGTACTGATTACACTGGCAAACTCTAATAGCTTTACTCCCCTTTAGTCAGTACTGAAGTGAGCTATTATGTGGAACAGTTACAAGTCGTATTTGTTGTTTAGAAGGAAATGTTGATAAAAACAACCCTAGCATACAGTCATGTAGAGTGCGGTCAGCACCTGAGATGTTGAGGGTTGAGGGCGACAGGGATATCAGGTCACCCAGGTTATTGAGAGGAGCCCCGACCTGAAGCCAGATGACCCACACCGGATCAGGAGGACCATGAGCCACACAGCGCAGACTCAGCTCTTCGTTAGCCACGACTGACCGATGCTGCGGCTCCACAGAGAAGTGAGGGAGACCGGGGGGAGAGAGAAAGATAATTAAATATATCATTAATGCACTATAGAGGAGTCTACTGTATAGTCTCGACACAGCGCATTCAGCAATCACGAGATCAAGTCACCATATTAATTTGTATTTTGGAATAATGGATTTTAAGAAAAGTGAAATACCTTCTAGTTCAATGTATCCCTCAATGGATAAAATCTCGTCTTCACCAGAGAAAACCGCACACTGATAGGAGCCCATATCTGAGAGCTGGACCTCCTCCATCCTGTAGCAGGAGAATATATTTATATATTTTTTTTTTTTTTTTTTTTTTTTTTTTTATATTAATTAATTAATTAAATTTTATATACCCTTTTACTTAACCACACTGTGACAGACAAGACCAGGGGACAGAGAAAACAAGAGAGAGAAAGAAGAAAGAAGATAGAAAAAAAAAAAAAAAAAAAAAAAAAAAAAGGTTGTGGGGAAAGTCAACAAAGAAGGGGAAGAGAGAGAGAGAAAAAAGGAGAATGGGGGATAGAGAGAGAGAGGGAGAAAAAACAAAAACAAAAAAACAGACAATTTGCTTCAATACCTGCTGACAAAAAGAGAAAACAACCGAAGACACAACATCAAAGAGATTGCAGCAACAACCAACATCTGTATAAATCACAATAAATTCTAAATGTTAAATGTTATTGAGCAGCACACATAACTAATATTACAAAATAAGTTTTGAAGCAACAGCAGATCAAGACAATGTGTGTCTGTGAGCACCTGTTTTTACACCAATGTGAATGCTTGAGTGTACACCTGTGTGTGTGAGCGCGCTTGTATTCATAAGGTTCCTCCATGTAAATGTTTAATAGTGTGTGTGGGGAACAACAGCCCCATCCCGCAAGGCATGAAGCAGGCACGGAACAGACCCGGGCCCCAAACATCCGGAGGCCCCCCAGGGCACGAGACCCCCAGGAGAACCACCGCAGGGACAACCGCGGCCTCCACCCAAAAAGGGCAGAGGAGAGCCCGAAGGCGGGACCTCCGACAGCCACAGTGTAGGCGCCCCAGGGTGCCGTGGCGGCAAGCCCGCAGGCTCCACCGGCAGCCGACCACACCAGGGCGGACCAGGCCCTGGGCCCGGAGACCCAAAGGCCCCCCACCCCACAAACGGGGCCCAGCAAGGCCAGTAGGGCAAGGCCCCGCCAATCGACCGCCGAGAGCGGGCCTAATATATTCAGGAGAATATATTAATAAATAATGCAACAACAAATACTGTGAAAACACATGCTGTTGTTATAACAGAGTTCTGCTTCTTAACTGTCTTGAAAAGACTGAAAAGCTGGGTATGAAATGCCTGTTTGCTCTCTGGTTTTTTTTTCCTCTTACTGACTTGACTTGTTTTATTGTTTTTTACTGCACTACTTAAGAGGGTTGCAAAATTAAGAATAAGGATCATCTGATCGAGCACACCATAAAACAAGTCAGTCAGTCAGTAAAACCTCCCCTACAGCATTCACATGCTGCTGACGTGCTGCAAATGGACCAATATTCAAACAGAATATGGCCAAATCTCAACAGATATTTTCTTCAAGATACTGAATAAAAGTTTTAATTTATTTAAAAAAGAAAGAATACATATTTACTGACCCCACACTTTTGGAGGTGAGGGTGGCTCACAAGCTTTGAGTTCTCAGGCAAAAACAGTTTCCAAACCTAGGTAAAAGTAAAACATATCTGGTTTCTTGTAGAAAATATCTGTTGAGATTTGGCCATATTCTGTTTGAATATTGGTCCATTTGCAGCACGTCAGCAGCATGTGAATGCTGTAGGGGAGGTTTTACTGACTGACTGACTTGTTTTATGGTGTGCTCGATCAGATGATCCTTATTCTTAATTTTGCAACCCACAGCAGTGATTAATTTGCATTTGCTCCATTATTTTTTCACAGAAATTAAAACACTGTGTGTGCGCTGGATTTGAAGTGTAGATTTTTACCTTCAGCTGGTTTCCACAGAAATGAAAACACTTTGTGTGCGCTGCATTTGAAGTGTGGATTTTCACCTTCAGCTGGGCAACATTTTCTTTTGTATCACACTAATTTTTTCAAAGTAAACGGTCCGGACCCCGAGGACCGGACACCCAGCTAAGGGCATATTCAAATAATAACATTAATTCACATCAATGCACATTACACAATACAATACATATTGGTCATATCGCCCACCCCTACTCTCAGAGATCAATAAAACTGTCAGTCAAGCAGATAGACAGGCATAATATTTCAGTTTATTTATCTCAACTTCACTTCACAGTCTCAACTTCATTCAGTTAATTTACGCTCCCTTAAGTGACGTCAGCGATTTACAGAACAGCACACATTTTAGGCTAACTGAAGACAGTTATAAACACTTGTATGCGTAAAAGTATCCTCATAAACACAGTTATTTAGTTCTTAAGAGAGAGTAAACAGCTGAAAAAAACGCATTATTTAACAGTATATTGGATCCGGACTTCGGAGAAGTCTGCCATTAATCAAACAACAGTTAGAGACAATCGATCAAAGCTGAATTTACAGCAAAATAAAATAATAATACAATTTTATTTTAAAATAAACAGTGTTTATCTGAAACGATGACTGCGTGAAGGGTAGACACAGAAGCAGGTGGCTCCGAGTAGGAGCACGATCCGACACGACAAAACAAGGAGCTCGTTCCTAAACGAGGGACTACAACACGTGTTTTTAAGCACAGCCGTTTTAAAACAACCGATTTTAAGCCGTTGAAACACTAAGAACAGAGATAATAACTTTTAGGGATTAAACTCACCTGAAAACAGCAGTGAAAGACGCAGTATTAAAGCTTATCAGTTGGAGTGTTTTCCATAGCAGCCCGTGCTGCACTTCCGCTTTTTGTTTAATGGCGACTAACTGAGCATTATCGCCCCCTATTGTATCGGATGTCAAACAAACTTACAAAGGTGATGAGCCTGAAATTTGATAATAGCAATGATTGGGGAAGAGAAGGGGAAGGGGAAAATAAATAAATAAATACTATTTATTTATTTACTTATTTATTT
>JAPDDO010000325.1:100000-236550 GCA_027422415.1 Schizothorax lantsangensis
CATATCGCCCACCCCTACTCTCAGAGATCAATAAAACTGTCAGTCAAGCAGATAGACAGGCATAATATTTCAGTTTATTTATCTCAACTTCACTTCACAGTCTCAACTTCACAGTCTGAACAAAAAATTCAGTTAATTTACGCTCCCTTAAGTGACGTCAGTGATTTACAGAACAGCACACATTTTAGGCTAACTGAAGACAGTCATAAACACACTTGTATGCGTAAAAGTATCCTCACAAAACAGTTATTTAGTTCTTAAGAGAGAGTAAACAGCTGAAAAAAACGCATTATGTAATATGTCATTCAGGCAATTATGCAGCTACAATTAAATAATTTATATAATTTTAAAGAGTAGATCTTATCCTTTCCAATAAGCCTAGGGACATTGCTCTGCCTTGATCACCGACGGAGAGGTCGGAGGTCAAATGGAGCTAATTTCAGAGCTCTGTCTGTGGCCTTCAAAACAACAGAAATCTGACAGTAGGAAATTGTATGTCATTCAGGAAATTATGCAGCTATAATTAAATAATTGATATCATTTTAAAGAGTAGATCTTATCCTTTCCAATAAGCCTAGGGACATTGCTCTACCTTGATCACCGACGGAGAGGTCGGAGGTCAAATGGAGCTAATTTCAGAGCTGTGGCCTTCAAAACAACAGAAATCTGACAGTAGCAAATTGTATGTCATTCAGGCAATTATGCAGCTATAATTAAATAATTGATATCATTTTAAAGAGTAGATCTTATCCTTTCCAATAAGCCTAGGGACATTGCTCTACCTTGATCACCGACGGAGAGGTCGGAGGTCAAATGGAGCTAATTTCAGAGCTGTGGCCTTCAAAACAACAGAAATCTGACAGTAGGAAATTGTATGTCATTCAGGCAATTATGCAGCTATAATTAAATAATTGATATCATTTTAAAGAGTAGATCGTATCCTTTCCAATAAGCATAGGGACATTGCTCTACCTTGATGACCGACGGAGAGTTCGCTGGTCAAATGGAGCTAATTTCAGAGCTGTGGCCTTCAAAACAACAGAAATCTGACAGTAGCAAATTGTATGTCATTCAGGCAATTATGCAGCTATAATTAAATAATTGATATCATTTTAAAGAGTAGATCTTATCCTTTCCAATAAGCCTAGGGACATTGCTCTACCTTGATCACCGACGGAAAGGTCGGAGGTCAAATGGAGCTAATTTCAGAGCTGTGTCTGTGGCCTTCAAAACAACAGAAATCTGACAGTAGCAAATTGTATGTCATTCAGGCAATTATGCAGCTACAATTAAATAATTTATATAATTTTAAAGAGTAGATCTTATCCTTTCCAATAAGCCTAGGGACATTGCTCTATCTTGATCACCGACGGAGAGGTCGGAGGTCAAATGGAGCTAATTTCAGAGCTGTGGCCTTCAAAACAACAGAAATCTGACAGTAGCAAATTGTATGTCATTCAGGCAATTATGCAGCTATAATTAAATAATTGATATCATTTTAAAGAGTAGATCTTATCCTTTCCAATAAGCCTAGGGACATTGCTCTACCTTGATCACCGACGGAGAGGTCGGAGGTCAAATGGAGCTAATTTCAGAGCTGTGGCCTTCAAAACAACAGAAATCTGACAGTAGCAAATTGTATGTCATTCAGGAAATTATGCAGCTACAATTAAATAATTTATATCATTTTAAAGAGTAGATCTTATCCTTTCCAATAAGCCTAGGGACATTGCTCTACCTTGATGACCGACGGAGAGGTCGCTGGTCAAATGGAGCTAATTTCAGAGCTGTGGCCTTCAAAACAACAGAAATCTGACAGTAGCAAATTGTATGTCATTCAGGCAATTATGCAGCTATAATTAAATAATTGATATCATTTTAAAGAGTAGATCTTATCCTTTCCAATAAGCCTAGGGACATTGCTCTACCTTGATCACCGACGGAGAGGTCGGAGGTCAAATGGAGCTAATTTCAGAGCTGTGTCTGTGGCCTTCAAAACAACAGAAATCTGACAGTAGCAAATTGTATGTCATTCAGGCAATTATGCAGCTACAATTAAATAATTTATATCATTTTAAAGAGTAGATCATCCTTTCCACAGCCTAGGCAATCTGACCTTGATCACCGACGGAGAGGTAGCAAATTGTATTTCAGAGCTGTGGCCTTCAAAACAACAGAAATTCAGTAGGAAATTGTATGTCATTCAGGCAATTATGCAGCTATAATTAAATAATTGATATCATTTTAAAGAGTAGATCTTAAATAATTTATATCATTTTAAAGAGTAGATCTTATCCTTTCCAATAAGCCTAGGCACATTGCTCTACCTTGATCACCGACGGAGAGGTCGAAGGTCAAATGGAGCTAATTTCAGAGCTGTGGCCTTCAAAACAACAGAAATCTGACAGTAGGAAATTGTATGTCATTCAGGCAATTATGCAGCTATAATTAAATAATTGATATCATTTTAAAGAGTAGATCTTATCCTTTCCAATAAGCCTAGGGACATTGCTCTACCTTGATCACCGACGGAGAGGTCGCAGGTCAAATGGAGCTAATTTCAGAGCTGTGGCCTTCAAAACAACAGAAATCTGACAGTAGGAAATTGTATGTCATTCAGGCAATTATGCAGCTATAATTAAATAATTGATATCATTTTAAAGAGTAGATCTTATCCTTTCCAATAAGCCTAGGGACATTGCTCTACCTTGATCACCGACGGAGAGGTCGCAGGTCAAATGGAGCTAATTTCAGAGCTGTGGCCTTCAAAACAACAGAAATCTGACAGTAGCAAATTGTATGTCATTCAGGCAATTATGCAGCTACAATTAAATAATTCATATCATTTTAAAGAGTAGATCTTATCCTTTCCAATAAGCCTAGGGACATTGCTCTGCCTTGATCACTGACGGAGAGGTCGGAGGTCAAATGGAGCTAATTTCAGAGCTGTACAACAGAAATCTGACAGTAGCAAATTGTAATTTTTTAATAATTCTGGAATTCCTAATCCTATAATCAAATAATTGATGTCATTGGATAGCTAATAATCTCTGCTTTCCATAGATATATGATATGTAGGTATATCCTGTTTAGAAATTGTAACATCACAGATGAAATACAGCTGTTTTTCATTAATGTGGTTTGGGTTCAAATTTGACAGTAGCAATTTTTTAATAATTCTGGAAATCCTAATCCTATAATCAAATAATTGGTGTCATTAGATAGCTAATAATCTCTGCTTTCCAAAGTTATAGGATATGTAGGTATATCCTGTTTAGAAATTGTAACATCACAGATCAAATACAGCTGTTTTTCATTAATGCGGTGAGGGTTCAAATTTGACAGTAGGTTTTTTTTAATATTGCAGGAAATCCTAAGTGTACTGTTAAATGATTAACATCAATGAAAAGCTCATTATCTCTGCTTTCCAAAGATATATGATATTTAGGTATATCCTGTTTAGAAATTGTAACATCACAGATCAAATACAGCTGTTTTTCATTGATGCGGTGAGGGTTCAAATTTGACAGTAGCAATTATTTTTATATTTCTGGAAATCCTAATCCTATAATCAAATAATTGATGTCATTGGATAGCTAATAATCTCTGCTTTCCATAGATATATGATATGTAGGTATATCCTGTTTAGAAATTGTAACATCACAGATGAAATACAGCTGTTTTTCATTAATGTGGTTTGGGTTCAAATTTGACAGTAGCAATTTTTTAATAATTCTGGAAATCCTAATCCTATAATCAAATAATTGGTGTCATTAGATAGCTAATAATCTCTGCTTTCCAAAGATATATGATATGTAGGTATATCCTGTTTAGAAATTGTAACATCACAGATCAAATACAGCTGTTTTTCATTGATGCAGTGAGGGTTCAAATTTGACAGTAGCAATTCTTTTTATATTTCTGCCAATCCTAATCCTATAATCAAATAATTGGTGTCATTAGATAGCTAATAATCTCTGCTTTCCAAAGGTATATGATATGTAGATATATCATGTTAAGAAACTTGTAAAATGACAGGTTAAATAGAGCCATTTCTCAGCATTGCGGTGAGAGTCCAAATTTGACATTAGATCTTTCTTAATAATTTTGGAAATCCTAATCCTATAATCAAATAATTGGTATCATTAGACAGCTTAGAATCTCTGCTTTGCAACGAGCCAAAGGATGTTGATATATCTCATTCAGAAAACTGAAAGTCAAGAGGTCAATTTTGACTATTTACGGCTCTCGCGTGGTAACCGATCGGTTGCTCTCAGGTCAGAGTGAAGACAAATTTGACCTTAATAATTTTTTAATAATTCTGGAATTCCTAATCCTATAATCAAATAATTGGTGTCATTAGATAGCTAATAATCTCTGCTTTCCAAAGATATATGATATGTAGGTATATCCTGTTTAGAAATTGTAACATCACAGATCAAATACAGCTATTTTTCATTGATGCGGTGAGGGTTCAAATTTGACAGTAGCAATTCTTTTTATATTTCTGGAAATCCTAATCCTATAATCAAATAATTGGTGTCATTAGATAGCTAATAATCTCTGCTTTCCAAAGGTATATGATATGTAGATATATCATGTTTAGAAACTTGTAAAATGACAGGTTAAATAGAGCCATTTCTCAGCATTGCGGTGAGAGTCCAAATTTGACATTAGATCTTTCTTAATAATTTTGGAAATCCTAATCCTATAATCAAATAATTGGTATCATTAGACAGCTTAGAATCTCTGCTTTGCAACGAGCCAAAGGATGTTGATATATCTCATTCAGAAAACTGAAAGTCAAGAGGTCAATTTTGACTATTTACGGCTCTCGCGTGGTAACCGATCGGTTGCTCTCAGGTCAGAGTGAAGTCAAATTTGACCTTAATAATTTTTTAATAATTCTGGAATTCCTAATCCTATAATCAAATAATTGGTGTCATTAGATAGCTAATAATCTCTGCTTTCCAAAGATATATGATATGTAGGTATATCCTGTTTAGAAATTGTAACATCACAGATCAAATACAGCTATTTTTCATTGATGCGGTGAGGGTTCAAATTTGACAGTAGCAATTCTTTTTATATTTCTGGAAATCCTAATCCTATAATCAAATAATTGGTGTCATTAGATAGCTAATAATCCCTGCTTTCCAAAGGTATATGATATGTAGATATATCATGTTTAGAAACTTGTAAAATGACAGGTTAAATAGAGCCATTTCTCAGCATTGCGGTGAGAGTCCAAATTTGACATTAGATCTTTCTTAATAATTTTGGAAATCCTAATCCTATAATCAAATAATTGGTATCATTAGACAGCTTAGAATCTCTGCTTTGCAACGAGCCAAAGGATGTTGATATATCTCATTTAGAAAACTGAAAGTCAAGAGGTCAATTTTGAATATTTACGGCTCTCGCGTGGTAACCGATCGGTTGCTCTCAGGTCAGAGTGAAGTCAAATTTGACCTTAATAATTTTTTAATAATTCTGGAATTCCTAATCCTATAATCAAATAATTGGTGTCATTAGATAGCTAATAATCTCTGCTTTCCAAAGATATATGATATGTAGGTATATCCTGTTTAGAAACTTGTAAAATCACAGGTTAAATAGAGCCATTTCTCAGCATTGCGGTGAGAGTCCCAATTTGACATTAGATTTTTCTTAATAATTTTGGAAATCCTAATCCTATAGTCTAATAATTGGTATCATTAGACAACTTAGAATATCTGCTTCGCAACGAGCCAAAGGATGTTGTTATATCTCATTCAGAAAACTGAAAGTTCAGAGGTCAATTCTGGCACTCGCGTGTTAACTGATCGGTTGCACTCTGGTCAGAGTGAGGTCAAAGTCATAAAAATGTTCATAAAATCAAAATGTCAAAGCGCACAATGAAAAATGAGGCACCGATCTTCTCAGGAGAGCGGCCCGGACGCAGCGATACCAAACTCAGACAGATTCGATACTGTTTTGCCACAGTGAGGTCGACTGTGAGGGACCCGTTCAGTCACTGTGCAATTTCCAAAAATGTGAGCAAGCATGCTAGGGAGGTGAGAATGGCATGTGTGCGCTCTCCTGGCATTAAGGCCGCGCCCCCAGGTGTTTTTTTTTTGGTTTTGCGCATTTTCACCCTTTTCTGCCATACATGGTCTGGCCGCCGATTGACCGATGGGTTAATTCTGAGGCTTCACTCCAAATATTAATTTCATACAAAAAAATTAGGGTCATCTGAATCGGCGTTCCGAGACGATCGCAGGAATGTATAAATCCCATCTGGACCCCGGGGCCGAGTCAAACTGTTGAGACTCTCTCTGAATATTATGGAATGAAAATCTGAATATTATGGAATGAAAGTCTGAATTTATGGAATGAAAATCTGAATATTATGGAATGAAAGTCTGAATATAGGGAATTGAAACTGAAATGTAAATAGTCTAATATTTTGAGATACTGATTTTTGACTTTCATGATCTGTAAGCTCTAATCATCAAAATTAAAACAAAAAAAACTTTTGAAATGTTTTACTTTACATACAATGAATCTAAAATATATGAAAGTTTCACTTTTTGAAATAACTTACAAGAAAAAATTAACTTTTTCACAACATTCTAATTTATTGAGATGCACCTGTGTGTATATATATATATACTGTATATCATACACACAAAGTATGTATACAATTGTGTTATGTTTGCTTTATTTTCCTCTGATTATTTGTATTGTTTTATGTTCATTGATCGCATTATTTCCTAATGCAGTGTTTATGTGCAAATTAACAATTGTATATTGATCTACATGGAGAGAAAAAAAGGGACTCTTATTTTGACATTCTGATTGGAGAGTCGCGGACAGAACAACGAACTGCGCATGCATCCTCAGATCAGCAGAGGAGCTGTGAAAGAGCAGACGCGACTCTCCCGTTCTTCTGACATTATTCCTGTTTTACAGGTAACGGTAATCTGTCTGCGGGGTCTCTGAAGGCGGGGCCTGCAACAGATTCTTGGGGGCTCGTCCGGGATCGGCTCCACGTGACACGAGGAGGCTGATCCAAAGATTCTAGGACCGTGGGACCAGGTGGCGCCGGGGCTAGAGGTCGGCGGCTGCTGCGTCAACAGTGACAACGAGGCACACAGAGGGTTGGACAGACTGCCTGTCTTCATCCTGAGGTTAAGCACGAAGGAGAATAAAGTCATGGCGGATCGTACAAGGAAACGTTTGGTGTGGGATATCCGAAAAGATCTGATCACACTACCGGCTGATGAACTGTTCCACATTGCCAAGGCCATCGGGCCTGTACAAGGTAAAGATTCATCTGAACTGGACCTGGAGGACAGTGAGGGTTGTTTCGAGTACATCAATGCCTTCATGTCAAGTGAATCCTTGCTTGAGACTGAGGATCAAGGTATGAGTGGACTGTTGTCGTTGCAAGAGACTGTAAAATCAGCAAAACAGATTTGCACTGCTATATGTACATCTAATGTTGATACAGACACTCACCTTACACATGTGTCACATCCACTCACCACTGATGAACAGACACCGACTACTAATGGCACTTACCTGACACCACCTCATGCTGCAACTGATTTAAGGGGTGTTAAGGGAGCTGAACCTAGAACAAACACAGATATAAGTAAAATGCTTGCAGAGTATGAAACACTTAGCAGGAAAATACACCAGTACATGACAACACCCACACAGCACACTGACGTTGCCCAACCTGCAGTACAGGGGGGTGCTGCCATACCACATCTGGACAAGACTGAAAAACCCAGACATGTAACTCATGACTTTGCTTTCCCCTTGGGGGGACTCCCATGTATCCAGCCACGTGAGTTCAAGATACACGGAGGCCAGATTGGTGACCACTCGTCAGACATCACGTATAATAATGTATGCAGACAGATGGACGCTGGCCTCAGAGAGAACTTCAGCGATACCAACATTGTCAGAGGTGTGCTAAGAATCATTAAGCCCGGCATCTTCAAGGACATGCTGATAAATAAAGACGACATGACGGTAAACGAGTTAAAAGGGTTCCTACAGTCACACCTGGGAGATCGGAGCAGCACAGAACTATTTCAGGAATTGATGTGCACCAAACAAAGTGACCACGAGACCCCTCAACAGTTCTTATACCGTGTAATGTGGTTGAAACAGAAAATACTTTTTGCAGTGAGGCAAGCTGATTCAGACCGCAAGTATAGTGCAGTTACTGTGCAAGACGTGTTTTTACACACAGTGTACCAGGGCCTGAGTCACCGATGTAAAGACATTCGCAGCGAATTGAAGCCACTGCTTGCCGACAGTAGTGTGACCGATGATGCCATCCTCAGACACGTAATGAAAGTCACAAGCGATGAAAATGAGAGACTGCGACGGCTGGGCCCGCCGACCAGAACAAAACCGTCCACAGCAAGTAGCGCTCAAGTCCACAGTGAACCTGGCAGTGACGAGGGGGGAAGGACAGAGGCTGCTGTGAAAAAAAGCCAAAATGACCCGATCAAACAACTGACCGCGAGAATCGACACCCTAACCAACATGGTGGATGCACTACAACACTCCATGGCGGCACAGGTGGAGAGAGGTTGCCAATGCTTAGCCTGCCAACCAGTTTCCCGCAAAGTGAGTCACTCGCGGTGCTGTCCAAAGTGTACAGGAGAAGGGCGACAGGACTGTCCACATTGCTTCATCTGCAGTGAGGAGGGGCACCGGGCAGCTGGATGCTTGAGACGACCTCAGCGGCAGGGAAACGGGAACCGGCCACTGCAGAGGGACAACCAGTGACCGCAGAGCAAATGTCCCAAACTGATTCAACCTACTCAACGCTGGAGAGACCTGGGGGAAGAAAAGCCATAGATCAAAGACGCACCAACCAGAGGCAAAATAACGAATCAACAGACCTGAATATGGAACACAGGACTTGCCAGACCAAAACTGACACCATAATTAAACTGATAGGAAGCAAAGCATTAACCCAGTGCAACTTGAACGGACTCACCGTGAGGGCACTGTTGGACACAGGGGCACAGGTCAGCATAGTTGATCGTGTGTGGAAAGAGAAATACCTACCTGATATTGAGGTGAGACCACTGCGAGACTTACTGGGATGTGGGAACGATCTGGAGGTATGTGCAGTTAATGGAGATCCTATTCCATTCGACGGATGGACAGTCATTACAGTCAACTTACTAGGAAACGAAGATCCCAGCCTTTCCATCAATGTACCATTCCTGGTAAGCAAAATGCCAATTGAGAGACCACTCCTGGGCTTCAACGTGATTGAAGAACTGATTCAGGGGCAACCCGAACAGCTCATGCAAACACTCACCACTCTATTAGCTGGAGCTATTGATGTCCCAAACGAGAAGGCACAAACCCTAATTGAAGTTATACGAACTGCAGAAGAAGATGAATGTGCTCGTCTGAAGGTCGGTCAGAGAGGAGTCATCATTCCGGCAGGGCAGATTGCCTGGGTGCAATGCCGGATCACGCCAAAGTTAGCACAGTTGGGCTCTGTAGTCTTGTTTGAACCACAAGAGGATAACACCCATCTAAGATGTCTGGATCTTGGAGAGGGGCTTCTGGAGATACCTAACAAAAGTGGCTCATACATATCTGTACCCATAGGGAATTACACAGGATGTGACGTAGCTGTACCGCAGGGTACGATTCTCGGGACACTGCAGCGGATAGAAAGAATAGTGGATCCTGGACAATCAAGTGGAGCAAGGCGGACAGTGAGGGTCCAGACTGCAGGGACACAAGAGGCAGGGATGAACACAGGCTTGTGGCATCCTCCTGTTGACTTGGGGCATCTATGTGACAGTCAACGTGAAATCGTACAGAAGATGTTATACGAGGAGTCTAGCGTCTTCAGTAGAGGCGACGATGACATCGGATGTATCCCCAGTCTACAAATGTCAATCACTCTTCAAGATGCTATTCCAGTTCAAAGAGCATACTCCGCCGTGCCGAAACCCCTGTTCAGTGAAGTAAAAGGCTATATACAGGAACTCCTGGCCAAAGGATGGATTGTCAAGTCCAGGTCGCCATACGCCGCTCCAGTTGTCTGCGTTAGAAAAAAAGATGGCAAACTCAGGCTCTGTGTTGATTACCGTCTCCTGAACAGGAAAACCGTCCCTGACCGACACCCATTGCCCAGAATACAGGATCTGATTGACACGCTTGGATGGTACTCTTGGTTCAGTATCCTCGACCAAGGCAAAGCATACCATCAAGGGTACATCGCAGAGGGATCAAGACACATGACAGCATTCATCACACCCTGGGGACTATATGAGTGGGTCCGAATCCCATTTGGACTGTCCAATGCACCTGCTGCTTTCCAGCGCAGCATGGAAGAAATGCTAGATTCACTTAGGGATGAGTGCTGCATCCCATACTTGGACGATGTCCTTTGTTATGCGAGATCCTTTGAAGAACATGTTGAAACCATCCGTAGAGTTTTGAAGGCCCTCCAGTGCCATGGTGTCAAGCTAAAACCTGAAAAGTGTGAGATGTTCCGCAGCGAGGTCAGGTATGTTGGACGCCTAGTGTCAGCTGAAGGGGTGCGGGTGGATCCTAAAGACCTGGAAGCAGTCCAGTCCTTAAAGAGCAGGACTCCGCAGACGGTGGGTGATGTGAGGAGGCTACTTGGGTTTCTCAGCTACTACCGTATATTCATCCAAGATTTCTACAGGGTCGCGAAAACCTTGTATGAGTTGCTGCAAGCAAAGCCTGAGACAGCAAAGGGTCCACAATGCAGGAGCAAAATTAAAGGTCCGCAAGTACCCTCCAGGACTCCAGTAGAATGGACCAAGAACCACCAACAGACCCTGGAAAGACTAATTGAAATGTTAGTAAACCCACCTGTGCTGGCATATCCAAACTTCAACTTACCCTTCTCGCTCCACACAGATGCATCGGAAAGGGGCCTAGGGGCTATCCTATATCAGCGACAAGACGGGAAGTTGAGGGTCATCGGGTATGGGTCCAGGACATTGACGGCAACAGAGAAGAACTACAGGTTACACAGTGGTAAACTCGAGTTCCTGGCACTGAAGTGGGCGGTATGTGAAAAATTCAGAGACTACTTATTCTACGCCCCACACTTCACGGTGTATACCGACAACAACCCCCTGACGTACGTGATGAGCACGGCCAAGCTCAACGCAGTAGGCCATCGGTGGGTCGGGGAGTTGTCTGACTTCCAATTTGACATCAAGTACCGGCCAGGGAAGGTCAACATCGATGCAGACACCTTGTCTCGTCTTCCTCTGGATATTGAAGTGTATGAATCGGAGTGCACAGAAGAACTACCCATGGGGGCGATACAAGCGGCATGGGAGGGCAGTCATGTATCGGAGAGAAAGGACGTGGCCTGGGTTGCTGCTCTG
Source organism: Schizothorax lantsangensis (assembly GCA_027422415.1). Lineage (NCBI taxonomy): Eukaryota > Metazoa > Chordata > Actinopteri > Cypriniformes > Cyprinidae > Schizothorax > Schizothorax lantsangensis. The sequence goes on from JAPDDO010000325.1 coordinate 111,406, forward strand.
TATATTTCTACAGTGGATGAGTCACAACAACCCGCAACAGTGTTGCCCACAATAGAACAAAATGAACTGATTCAAGCTCAAAAAGATGATCCAGTAATCTCTCAAGTGAGACAATGGAAGGAGGATGGAGTCACACTGACAGATGAGATGTGGGCAGGTTTGACAGGAACCAGCAGAAAATTGATGTATGAGTGGAACAAGCTGCACCTTGAAGGAGGACTCCTATACCGCAGAACAAGTGAGAGGAAACAGCTTGTCTTACCGAGCAAGTACAAGAAGCTGGCACTCGAGCACCTCCATGACAAGATGGGACACGTGGGGACAGAGAGGGTACTCAGCTTGGCAAGGGATCGATTCTACTGGCCGTACATGAAGGCTGAGGTAGAAGGGTACGTGACCAGGAAGTGTCCCTGTATAAAGCAGAAGAAACCCACCGCACATGTCCGAGCACCTATGGGTAGCATCACCACACACTCACCCATGGAACTGGTATGCATTGACTACCTGCACCTAGAACAAAGCCGCGGAGGGTATGAATATATCCTGGTAGTCATGGACCACTTTACAAGGTTCGCCCAAGCCTACCCGACCAAGAACAAGTCGGGGAGGACTGCAGCAGAGCGCCTGTTCCAAGATTACATTCCGCGCTTTGGATATCCGGCCAAATTACATCACGACCAGGGCCGTGAGTTTGAAAACGAACTCTTCCGCACTCTCCAACAGTTCGCTCGAATTGGCCACTCTCGAACATCGCCATACCACCCCCAGGGCAACCCAGTTGAGAGGTTCAATCGGACCCTGTTACAAATGTTAAGAACACTGGCGGACAAAGAAAAGGAGAGGTGGAAAGATCACTTACCTCAAATCGTGCATGCTTACAACTGTACACGGCATGAGTCGACAGGATACTCACCCTTTTTCCTCTTGTACGGGCGGCATCCTCGCCTTCCAGTTGACCTGATCTTCGGCCTGGTGGAACCAAGAGAAGAAATCACACCGAAGGGGTATGCAAAGCAGTGGGCACACAGAATGAGTGAAGCATACCAGATCGCAGAGAGTCACAGTCGACAGTCAAGTGCGAGAGGGAAAGCGCAGTATGACCGGAAAGTGAGGGGGGTTGTGCTGACGGCAGGAGACCGAGTGTTGGTCAGGAACCTTGGGGAGCGAGGAGGCCCAGGAAAGTTACGGTCCTACTGAGAAAAAGCTGTATATGTGGTGAAGGAACAAGTATCAAACAACCCTGTGTATGTCATATATCCTGAGAACAGTGACCGTGGGAAGACCAGGACACTCCATCGAAACCTGTTGTTACTGGTGAACGACCTACCTGTAGAAGCTCCAGCGACGACACCCGGATCCACGAGACCTGAAAGACAGAAAAAGACAGTGAGACACACGAGCAATGACAATATGGATGACAAAGACAGTGACCCGGTCAGCTCTGATGCAGAGAGTAGTGCAGGAGGATACTGGTTAAGAGCCCCAGTCAACTGGCCGACATTAGGAAGTGACCGACCCCCAGAGCAAGTTCCTGTAAGGGAAAACATTCAGGTTATGCCGGGAAGGGAAAGCTCAGGGCAGATTCAGGACAGAGAAGGGAAAAGAACAAGTGAGAGTCCAGTAGAGAGAAGGGCAGCTACTTACCTTGAGGCAGTACATCCAGTTGACGCTGGCGAAGGAGACGGAGCAAATACAGAAAGTGAGCCTGATTTTGTCGACAGAGCTGAGGCTCTGGGAATGGAAGAAGAGACCAGTGTGAGAAGGTCAGCTAGGGAAAGGATACCAAGGCAGATTTATACGTATGACATGTTGGGCCAACCTGCAATCCACCCCTACACCACCACATTGAACTCAGTTACTGCTTACTCCATCCCACACATGCCTGTTTGGGGTTTACAAAACTACACCACACCCATTACTTACCCTCACTGGTACTTACCTTCAGTCCACACACCTTATGGGGTTACAACAGCTGTTTATTAAGAGTGTTTGGTGATGGTTAAGTGTTTGGTAATGGGAAATGAGAGGTTGATCACTGGAGCTTTTCTTATTTTGTCAGGGAGAGTGTGATACACACAAAGTATGTATACAATTGTGTTATGTTTGCTTTATTTTCCTCTGATTATTTGTATTGTTTTATGTTCATTGATCGCATTATTTCCTAATGCAGTGTTTATGTGCAAATTAACAATTGTATATTGATCTACATGGAGAGAAAAAAAGGGACTCTTATTTTGACATTCTGATTGGAGAGTCGCGGACAGAACAACGAACTGCGCATGCATCCTCAGATCAGCAGAGGAGCTGTGAAAGAGCAGACGCGACTCTCCCGTTCTTCTGACATTATTCCTGTTTTACAGGTAACAGTAATCTGTCTGCGGGGTCTCTGAAGGCGGGGCCTGCAACATATATATATATATATATATATATATATATATATATATAGAGAGAGAGAGAGAGAGAGAGAGAGAGAGAGAGATATAGATGGCATGCCGTTCAGGAAATTATGGTATTTATTATATGAAGTTTGATTGTATTGAAAGAATGTCTGAATATATGGAATGAAACTTGAATATAATGAATTTCATATATGGAATGAAATTCTGAATATATGGAATGAAAATCTGAATATTATGGAATGTAAATTTGACTTTATTTAATGAATAATAGTATTGTCACATACACTGGTCAAGGAGACAGACAGGTAGATGCAAGTCAAAAGGTAATTTATTAAATATAACCAAGGCTGGGCTTCCAACATAAGAGAGATAACTAAGGAGGCACTGGAAGCAGAATGAACAGTTCTAACTGTATGTAAACTTGCGTTTCCACAGGCAGGGACGAGTTCCAGGATGGACGGGCAGATAGGTAGGCATCGACCAGCATCGAGTAGCTTGCAACCTTGAGACCAGCCGATGAGTGACTGAGGTGAGTGAGCTTTTGAATGGTAGTGGTAAGTGATTGCAGGTGTTCGTGATTAGTACTCTGGTGATTGTGAGCGGGTGTAGGAGGTTGATTCAGCTGGTGAGGCAGGTGGTTCCCTGATAGAGGTCAGGTGTGAGTGATAATGGCGGAGTGCCGGTGAGTGGCCAGAGGGATGCTGGGAAATGCAGTGCAGTTCAACTGGTGACTGTGACAGTACCCCCCTCGAAGGAGCGGCTTCTAGACGCTCCAGAAGCGGAGCATACGAGGAACCAGGAGGGATGGAGTGCCCGGTCCATGCAATGGCTATCCATGAAGGGAAAATAGAGTAGGAATCCAGCCAGGGTGGAGCAGATGAAGCCGAAGCCCACCAAGGCGGAACTGAAGCCCACCAGGGTGGAACAGACGAAGCCCACCAGGGCGGAGCAGACGAAGCCGAAGCCCACCAGGGCAGAACTGAAGCCCCCCAGGGTGGAGCAGACGAAGCTGAAGCCCACCAGGGCGGAGCCGGCAGGGCGAGGAGCTTGAGCCTGGGCGGAGCCGGCAGGGCGAGGAGCTTGACTGGCGCCGGCAGGGCGAGGAGCTTGGGTGGCGCCGGCAGGGCGAGGAGCTTGGGTGGCGCCGGCAGGGCGAGGAGCTTGGGTGGCGCCGGCAGGGCGAGGAGCTTGGGCGGCTCTGGAACGGCCTCCTGACCAGCAGTGAGCTCCTGGATGGCCTCCTGGCCTTGTGGGACGGAGGAAGCCTTCTTCCGCCTCCTCCTCCGTTTCTGGGAACGGGATGCTGCGGCATCGTTGGCCTCCATTGGGGGCGCCGCGGCTTCATCAGCTGCCTCTTGGGGAGCTGCAGCGTCTTCGGCCGCCTCTTGGGGAGCTGCAGCGTCTACGGCCGCCTCTTGGGGAGCGGAGCTGGCTGAGACCAGTGAAGATGTAGGAGGGTTGGAATAGGGATCAGGTGTCCTTCCTGGGCTCAACGGGGAACTGGGTTCCCTGGAACTGGGATCGGCACTCCTGGTCGTGGCTTGAGAGCTGGATTCTCTGGGAACGGCACTCCTGGCCGTGGCTGGAGAACTGGATTCTCTGGAATCGGCACTCCTGGCTGTGGCTTGAGAACTGGATTCTCTGGGACCGGCACTCCTGGCCGTGGCTTGAGAACTGGATTCTCTGGGGTCGGCACTCCTGGCCGTGGCTTGAGAACTGGATTCTCTGGGAACGGCACTCCTGGCCGTGGCTTGAGAACTGGATTCTTTGGGATCGGCACTCCTGGCCGTGGCTTGAGAACTGGATTCTCTGGGATCGGCACTCCAGGCCGTGGCTGGAGAACTGAATTCTCCGGGACTGGGATTACAAATGGGGTTGCGCTTACAAGGAGCTGGCACTGGAGCGTGTGCAGCAATGGAGTCAGCGGCGGCTGGCGGGCACGATTGGTCAGCGCCGGGTGGACTTGGCTTGAGATGGATGGGACGAAGGGATGATGCTGCTGGGCTGACAGTGAGAAGATGGGATCTACTGACAAACCGAGCCAGGTTGATGTAATCGGGCAGAGTCCAGCTGGACCCGGCCCCTGGCATCTGCTGAGCAATCTCTTCATCCAAACCACTCCAAAAACAGTCCAGAAGGGTCCACCGGTCAAGGGAAATCTGCCGTGCGCAGGTGAGGAATTCATGGATATACTCCTCTAGGGGGCGGCCATTTTGATAGATGGAACATAGTTGCTCAAGGGGATCCATGCCACTGAAACCTTCTCTTTTAAAGGGCTGGTCTTCTGTCACATACACTGGTCAAGGAGACAGACAGGTAGATGCAAGTCAAAAGGTAATTTATTAAATATAACCAAGGCTGGGCTTCCAACATAAGAGAGATAACTAAGGAGGCACTGGAAGCAGAATGAACAGTTCTAACTGTATGTAAACTTGCGTTTCCACAGGCAGGGACGAGTTCCAGGATGGACGGGCAGATAGGTAGGCATCGACCAGCATCGAGTAGCTTGCAACCTTGAGACCAGCCGATGAGTGACTGAGGTGAGTGAGCTTTTGAATGGTAGTGGTAAGTGATTGCAGGTGTTCGTGATTGGTACTCTGGTGATTGTGAGCGGGTGTAGGAGGTTGATTCAGCTGGTGAGGCAGGTGGTTCCCTGATAGAGGTCAGGTGTGAGTGATAATGGCGGAGTGCCGGTGAGTGGCCAGAGGGATGCTGGGAAATGCAGTGCAGTTCAACTGGTGACTGTGACAAGTATACTGTATCTAGTTATATCCTTGTTTTCAAAGCATTAGTTTTCAGAATTGAATGACTTTAAAAAAGTAATTTCCTCAAATATTTAATACTTTGTTGAACTAAAAGTTTTGGCAACAGCTAATCATATTCCAAACAATACCATCAGTGTGGAGCATACATCCCATCATCTTGATATCCCAATATCTCAGACATTTCACACAGTGTTAATTAATGACAGCATTTTGATTTAGATTTAGTCTTTTGACTAAAATGCCATATAGTTATATATATATATTCAGGTGCATCTTAATAAATTAGAATGTCGTGGAAAAGTTAATTTATTTCAGTAATTCGAGAGAGACAGAGACTCTCTCTGAATATTATGGAATGAAAATCTGAATATTATGGAATGAAAGTCTGAATATATGGAATTGAAACTGAAATGTAAATAGTCTAATATTTTGAGATACTGATTTTTGACTTTCATGATCTGTAAGCTCTAATCATCAAAATTAAAACAAAAAAAACTTTTGAAATGTTTTACTTTACATACAATGAATCTAAAATATATGAAAGTTTCACTTTTTGAAATAACTTACAAGAAAAAATTAACTTTTTCACAACATTCTAATTTATTGAGATGCACCTGTATATATATATATATATATTTTGTGGCGGGAGGAGCAAACGACAGACACAGTGGGTGTGGCGTCAGGCCTCGGAGAGGCTTTTATTAAACAGAAATAATAAAATAAAGTGTCCAAAGGGGATTAAGTGTCCAAAATAAACAGGGGATCTGGTGTCCTCGTCGTGCTGCGCGGGTTGTGTAGGAGGGGCAGTGTTCTGGAAGGAAGGGTCCAGGTAAGGGGCGGAGTCCGGTGGCCGCACGCGCTCCCCCTTGGGTCCGGGGCGCGAGGGCGGCGGCTTCTATGGGCGGCTTCGTCCTCCTTTGGGCCCGCGGCGCTTCCAGGGCTCGTGGCAGAGAAGCCAGCGCGGGTAGTGACAGAGGGAGCCTCTCCCATCCCCGTGAGGAGAAAGAGGCGCGATCGCAGCGCTGCCATGGTTACACGCTCAGAATGAACGCATAAACCATCCACGAACGCAGCTTCAGCGCGCTGGATGCCCAGACACTGAAGACAACGATCGTGGCTGTCGACGGAGGATAGGAAATGACCGCAACCAAGAGGACACGGCCGGAACAGCGTCTTTAAAAAGACATGAACCAACCGTGATTTTTGCTCTTTTAGGAAATCTTCTCTTTTAGTTGAAGTGCCCAGGGGAATCGCTGCAGACAGGGACACCGCTGTTCGCACTGTAATGCCAACCAGAACAGCTTCCAGACAGATGATGACTGGCTTTGTGGAGATCAACACGTTCATCCACTCGGCTCCGAAGCAAAAATCTGATGAGTGGATGCACCTGTCGCCTATTTATACCCGTGTGCACGGGGAGTGGCTCAGGTATGCAAATTCCACTAGCCAATATTCATTGGCGTTTTCTCTTAGTCAGAGATGATTGGGGCTTCCAAGTAAATCCCCTATGTCGTCACGACATAACTCGTAGTGACCGACAGATAGGGAACCCGTTTTGTCGTGATCTGATATTGAAATGACATTTGAGAAATTTGCATAGCACAGTGCCCCTCTTCCATCCCCCAGGGAGCTATTTTGAGCAAAATAAACCACGATTTTGTCCTCACTTTACCAAAAGGTCCTCACTTAAAAGGTGTTTTGTCACATTTTGGTCCTCACTAATATAGCAATACAAACACACACACAAGACGCTGTGCTCTCTCTCTCTCTCTCTTCTGAGTGCATGCTGGGAATGTTGGGGTGCATGTGAGAGTTCACAAAGAGAGGACAATTGAAATTGACTTTATTTCACTGTAATGCTTTTTTCTTTCTTTACTCTAACTTTGGGAAAATTTAAAGGTAAGAATTTAGGAAAGTAAAGTGTGTTTGGAATAAAATTTGAGATGGCGTCTCGGCCGGAGGGTGAAGTGCCATTATCACGGCGTCAGGTGTGAGGTTGAATCAAGTGTGGTGGTGGAGGAAGTTTTATTATCAATTGGAGAACAAATTGGATATGAGAACATCTCTTCGGCCTCAAGAATGAATAAAGCTGTGGTGGTTTTCTTAAAGGAGGAGAATCTGGTTAACCGTCTAGTAAGCAGCGGAGTTTCGGTAAGTGGACTTTTTGTTGCTGTTTTGCCGTTAGCTAATCCAACACGAAAGGTGATTATCTCAAACATGCCCCGTTCATCCCTGATGATGAAATCAAACGTGCACTTTCATGTTTTGGAAAGTTTGCTAGTTCGTTAAAAACGATTTCATTGGGATGCAAAAATACAGCTTTAAAACATGTAATGTCGTTTAGGAGACAGGTGGCAATGTTTCTGAAACAACCTGATTTGGATGTGTCTTTCAGAGTTTCGTATGAAGGGAAGACATACAGGTGCATCTCAATAAATTAGAATGTTGTGGAAAAGTTCATTTATTTCAGTAATTCAACTCAAATTGTGAAACTCGTGTATTAAATAAATTCAATGCACACAGGGGTTCAGGTCAGGCGAGTTTGCTGGCCAATCAAGCACAGTAACACCATGGTCATTGAACCAGCTTTTGGTACCTTTGGCAGTGTGGGCAGGTACCAAGTCCTGCTGGAAAATGAAATCAGCATCTCCATAAAGCTTGTCAGCAGAAGGAAGCATGAAGTGCTCTAAAATTTCCTGGTAGATGGCTGCGTTGACTGCATGTGGACTTCAGAAAACACAGTGGACCAACACCAGCAGATGACATGGCAGCCCAAATCATCACTGACTGTGGAAACTTCACACTGGACTTCAAGCAACATGGATTCTGTGCCTCTTCCTCTAGACTCTGGGACCTTGATTTCCAAATGAAATGCAAAATTTACTTTCATCTGAAAAGAGGACTTTGGACCACTGAGCAACAGTCCAGTTCTTTTTCTCCACAGCCCAGGTAAGACGCTTCTGATGTTGTCTCTGGTTCAGAAGTGGCTTGGTAGCCCTTTTCCTGAAGACGTCTGAGCGTGGTGACTCTTGATGCACTGACTCCAGCTTCAGTCCACTCAGGGCTTGAATTTCGGCATGTGATTGTGGGTATTGTGCATCATTTAAACCATTCCCGCAAGTTTAACTTTTATAATGCGAGAAATTCCTGCACAAATAAATTTGCTTCATCTCAGATTAAATACATCTACAGATGCGAAAAAAATAAATCACTGGTTCAAACAGCCTGTTTAAAACAGCGCTGCACCGGCCTTCTCTGTCGTTGAGTCCTGTAGTAGAGCATCGCCGTGTTCTCCGTAGCCCGCGTCGCACTGATTCACACAAGGCTGTGTAACGCGCTCTAATATTCTGAGTCATAATGAGCTGCTTGTGAAGATAGTATCGGCTTCCAAATTATATTATTTTAATCCCGAAATTCAAACATTAAATGCTGTTTTGCTCTTTATAGTGTGTGAGTGGATAGAGCGTGCCTGCCGACTCAACACAGCAGCAACGAAGCGCGAGTAAATCATCATCTCCTTATCTTAAAATGCGCATTTTATCGAAAGTTACCATGAATGAACATAAGATAAAATAGACTCCTGTTCACTGATCGTCATCATCTCTCACGTAACGACCCATGTTTCAACGGCAAGAAGACGCCAACAGCTTGGTATGCATAATATTTGTCCTTGTGTTATTTAATTTATGTCGGAATAAAGATCATTCACTGAAATGGTTTTTAATATTTGGAGAGCTTTTTTTTTTATTAAAAACAAATATAACACTTATTAGATTATTTCACAACGTTTAAAAAAATATTTGGCTATAGAAAGCAGATACATTTCTTTAAAATTCAGAAGGCACAAAAATGAAAGCAACTCAAAATATAAAGCATTAAGCAACATTAAATTTGTTATCCAAAAAATTCCAAATTAATTCAGTTCAAGTGAACTTTTTTGATTGTTTGAACACGTGACTGCGCGTTTCTGCTTGTTTTCTACTGTTATGCGCAGCATGTTACACACACACACGCACACACACACAATGAATAAAAGTGACTAAAATTGAACTGAAACATGAAAGACACTGAAACTGAGATACATTAATATATAGTTTAAACAGAGTTCTTAACGTTAATTTGAAGGAGAGCATGACGTATTTTGTATGAAGTTTTGAAAAAGCAAAGAACTGAACTGATCTGAAACCCATGAAATATGCTGAAATTGAGAGACCTTAATATATAGTTCTTAATGTCAGTTTGAAGGAGAGCATGGTGTATTTTGTATAAAGTTTTTTTTAGAAACAAACAAAGAAAATGAACTGAATCTGGAATATACAAATACGGTGATTCTTAATATATAGTTTTAATACAGTTCTTAATGTCAATTTTAGACATTAAAAACCCCCCGAATCTTTAAATCCCCCCCATGTGACCCATGTAAGGGAGGAGTCCCCCCCCCCCCCCAGTTTAAAAACCGAAACTCAGGCCCTGGTCCACTCCTTGTGAAGCTCTCACAAGTGTTTGAATCAGCTTTGCTTGACAGTATTCTCAAGCTTGCAGTCATCCCTGTTGCTTGTGCACCTTTTCCTACCCAAATTCTTCCTTCCAGTCAACTTTGCATTTAATATGCTTTGATACAGCACTCTGTAAACAGCCACACCTTTCAGTAATGACCCTCTGTGACTTACGCTCTTTGTGGAGGGCGTCAATGTTCGTCTTTTGGATCATTGTCAAGTCAGCAGTCTTCCCCATTATTGTGGTTTCAAAGAACAAGAGATACCCGGAATTTATACTGTAGGGATGGTCATTAATTGAAACTCAAATGTAAATATTCTAATATTTTGAGATTCTGATTTTAGACTTTCATAAGCTGTAAGCTCTAATCATCAAAATTAAAACAAAAAAACTTTTGAAATGTTTTACTTTACATGCAATGAATCAAATATATGAAAATTTCACTTTTTGAAATAACTTACAAGAAAAAATGAACTTTTTCACGACATTCTAATTTATTGAGATGCACCTGTATATGGTTTACGCTAGTACAGGCAGTTTAAAGTGCTTTGAATGTGGGGATGTGGGACATAAAAGGTCTACATGTCCACATAAGGCTGGAAGTAGCGGTGTTAGTGCTACACCAAATTTCATTGTTGACTTAGTGGCTAATGAATCTAACGTTAAGGGAGAGCAAACGACTCCTGATGGGAGTACGTTTGTTGATTCAGAGATCAGAAGTGAATCTAATGGAGAGCAAATGATTCATAAGGAAATAAATGAAAGTGATGGGAATGATGTTTCATCGTGTAATAGAATTGAATTGAACCCTTGTTATGTAAGTTAAGGAGGAATCTTGGTGGTTTTTTAGATGCAGGTGTAAAGGAAACTTTTAAAGTGTATATGTCTGCTTATGCCGATGATATAACTCTTTGTATTTCTGGACAAAATGATGTGATGGCTTTGAAGGCAAGCATTGGGCAATATGAGATGGCTTCCTCAGCTAAAGTTAATTGGGAGAAAAGTGAGGGATTTATTATTGGCCGGTGGAGAGACACTGGACCTCCAATACTTCCAGGAGGTTTGACATGGGGGAGGAGGGTATAAAAGTATTAGGTGTTTTTTTAGGAAAAGAAAGTTTTAAAAAGAAGAATTGAGAGGGAGTGCTGGAGAAGGTGGCAGCTCGATTGTCTAAATGGAAATGGCTATTGCCACAATTATCCTATAGAGGGAGAGTTTTAGTGGCAAATAATCTGGCAGCCTCTACATTGTGGCATAAAGGTGTTGTTCTGGAACCATAAAGTGAACTGATTTGCAATATACAGAGGACAATTGTAGACTTTTTCTGGAGTGGTGAACACTGGACTCGAGCTGCAGTACTCTATTTACCAGTACATGAAGAAGGTCAAGGTCTGGTGGATGTGAAGAGTCGAATTGCTTCTTTCAGACTGCAAACAGTACAGAAACTGCTTTATCAAGAAGAACTATCATGGATACAGACGGCATGTGCATTTCTGCAGAAGGTTGAAAGTTTTGGACTAGATAAGCACTTGTTTTTACTAGAAATGGATGGGCTGAGACTAGACAATCTTACTTCCTTCTATAAGTCAATGTTACAAGCTCGGAGTAAGTTCTTGAAAGTGGAGAGAAAGTTGAATGAATCTGGGGACTGGATTAATGAGGAACCCTTATTTAATAATCCACTGATTCGGACCAGATTTTTGTCATCAGTAAGCATTCGGAGAACTCTTATAAAGAATGGAGTTACTAAACTGGGACATTTACTGGATAATGGTGGATGGAGTTCAGTGGAAACCTTTAAAGAATTGTCTGGTTTATGCTCAACAAGAATTGCTTCTAAATTTAGGGATGATATTTTTTGCTCTCCTGCCAAGCAGTTACAGGAACCTTGTTGCTGGAGGGAAGGTACAACAGTTGAAATGAGATTTTCCAAGGTTTAAAATAAGTCCTGCTGTCAGTAGAGAACAAGAAGAAGGACTGATGGATCTATACTGTTTTTTAAAACTCCGCAACTGGAAGAGTTTGACATTGTATCGAAAATTATTCACATGAACTCACTCAGCAGGCACAGTTTTTCCAAGGGTTTGGAGACAATGGAGCCAGACTTTTTAGTGAGGGACAGGTGGCGAGCCCTGTATAAGCCTCCAATTGAGAAGCGGACAGCGGAACTACAGTGGAGGATTATTCACAGGGCCATAGCTACAAACAGACATGTAGCACATCTGAATCCAGCAGTTGGGGGGAGGGGAGTGTAGGTTTTGTGGGGTTGAAGAAACTGTAGAACACTTGTTTTTTAAATGTTCTTTTTAGGTTGCTTAATGCTTGGTTTCGGGGTTTTGGTGAAGAGTTTTCCAATGAGGTTTTTATTGGGGGACTCAAATACAAAGTGGTGGATAGAGGAAAAGTGTGTTTGTTAAATTATTTAATTGGTAAAGCAAAACTTGCAATGTGGAAAACAAGGAAAAATAAAGAATTAGAACTTGGTTCATTAGATGCAGAAATGATGTTGAAGTGTATGGTAAAAGGAAGGATAAAAATTGAATTTTCATATTATAAATTAATTAATAATGTTGAGAGTTTTTTTTAGGAATTTGGGGTATTAAAGAGGTTATATGTGTTATTGATGATGGAGTTTAGTTTTTTAATTTTTAAATTCATTTTATTGTTGTTGAGAAAATAATAACAGTAATGATGATTTAATGTTGTAAAAAAGCTTTGTTCAACCCCCCTCTCTCTCTCTCTCTCAATTAAATTCAATAAGCTTTATTGGCATGACAAAAACATACATTTTGTATTGCCAAAGCATTAAAACAACATAGAAAATGATTTAGAATATCTGAACATTTAGTAAAGCCTAGAGAAAATAATAGTAATAATGAAACTAAATAAAAAAGGCAATATTATATAAACACATGGCTAGATATAGCAAAAAATAAATTAAATAATATTAATAAAATAAAGAATTATAATAATAAATAAAAGATTATACTATAGAAATCATGTAACAACTGAACTTAGAAATTTGAACATTGTAAACATTATATACTTGTGTGGGTCTAATGGGTGTGTGTTTGGGCTGTGAGTGAGTGTGTGTGTGTTTCTCTCTCTCTCACTCTCACGCAAAACTCCGCATTTGAACAGTCAGCAAATACTTAATGTTCTGTCTCTGTTAGAGGCTGTGTACAATTTATGATAGACATTTACATTTACCAATATTATATTTTTGTGATACTTTATTGTTATGTATAAGTTTATTTTTGCCTGCCGTTATTGTGAAAGTTCTTATGTGAGGACTCTTATTTTGACGTGTTTCCGAGAGCGATGCACATTAGCTAACAGGAAGCAGCAAGCCTTGACATGTTTGTGACGCATTTAAATTAATCCTCCTTCTAAAGTCGAAAGCATTGGCTGTAAATTCATTTAAATCATTAATCTGTCCAGTTTATATTGTAGAAGAGTGTGTTCAGTTTAAAAGTGAAATATATATATAAATACACATTCGAATATATAAAGTCAGTAATCATAACTTCAGTCAGTTAAAACATCATAATCATGATCTTTAAAGTTTAAAATTAAGTTTTGCAAGCACCCAAATACAGGTACAGGCATGTGCATACAATGATTTAACCCTCATAAGCGCCAAAGTCGCAAAATTGCGACAAGACGTCATACTTCATAAAATAGACTGTAGTTCCTAATCTGGTGTAATATCTCATTTGTATTCCCTACCACCAGATGGCAGACATGTAGTACTTCGATTCTAGACCAAAAGTGTTCGAGGAAATAGCAGAGCAAGTGAGCTATCGTGTCTTTGTTGCGGAAGCAGTTTAGTTCATGGCGTGTGAGTAAATTGTGAGAGAAAATCGGCAAATGGCTGATAAAAAGTTGTACCGTGAGGATGTGTTGCAAATGTTATTCGTCGATTCTGACTCTGAAGGGGAATATTTGCCTTTTGGAAATGACGATCGGCCGTCTAATGATCGCGCTTCTCCCGGTACATCTTTGCAGCGCAATGGTGCCGCGCGCGCAAGGCGAGAGTGTTCACAAAGCACAAACAAGTGATCATTTGGACCCTTTGCCCGACAGGGATGGGGGTGGCAGGGGTGGACGTGGTCGTAGTGTCCATACGATAGCTGTTGCTCTCTGATGATCGGCCAGATTACATCGTTTGTTCTGATCGCGCATGCTCAAATGGCCGCTGGCAGACAGTACAGGTGCAGTCAGTGTGGGGTAGGTCTGTGCGCTGTGTCATGCAATGAGAGGTACCATACTCTCAAGAACTATAAACTGTGTCACATAGATACCTGAATGGGCAGATAGCTGGTAAACTAATCAAAAAAATAGGCACATGTATTTTACTATGGCACAGTAATATTGTAATAATTTACTACTTTCTCCTGTTTTACTGTGGATTTCCTCTCTTCCTTATTTGGAATGAGGATAAAAAGACAAAAAAAACATGGAAATAAGTTCAAACATCCATTCAATATCTATTATTTCCTGAATATTACTGATGAACTGATCAAAAAGTAGGCTACTGTTCACATGCGTTTTACTATTACATAGTATAGTAATATAGTAATAATTTAGTACTTTCTCCTGTTTATTGTTGGTTTCCTCTTTTCTGATCATTTGGAATGAGGATGAAAAGACGAAAAAAAAAACATGCAAATAACTTCAAACATCAATTCAATATCTACTATTTCCTGAATATTATGAAATTCAAGAGGGCCGCCCCCTGATGACGTCATAATATACAAATTAGATGAGTATATTTACACCCCACATAAACTTTCGTTCATGCCCAACATTTTTCTAATTTACAGTAGATCTCTATCTTTAAGCCCTTTCAAGCTACAAGCTTTTGAAATCTTGATGTCAAAATCCAGCATTTTTTCCAAAAAACCCTGGCGCCTAAAGTTAAGTCTTGAATGGAGGTCTTTATATAGCGCTTTATTGTGTATTTTTGTACACCCAAAGCGCTTTACAGTCATGAGAGGGGTGATGAGTCTTGAAGATATAAAGTGAATAAATTAGTTGCCATCAGCACATAAACCATAATCCACTTACTATACATTATCCATTGCAATTTATTTGTTATTAAATAAACTTACGTTTCGCCCTTGTTCAGGTCCTCGGTTTACCCGCGCCATATAGCATGAATCAGTTGTCCAAAAGAACTAGTTTGGTTCAGACGTGCTGTGTCAGTCCTAGGCACTGTTCGCTGAATCACGCATGCGCCGTATCATCAGCTCATCGGTTCTCAAATCGGACGCATCCGAAAGAAACGGTTCTCGGTTCAGTGTACTGGTGATTCGAAAACCGCTACAACCGGTTCTTGACTCGAGAAGGAGAACCGCTCTAGCAGTGGCGTATTAGTTCGTTACCCGGCTCGCTGCACACATGCTGCTCTGCTCAGTTCACTCAGTGTACTGTTTGAGTAAATTAATAACTCCGGGATATTGGTTTCAATCGTTTCAAACGATTCAGTTCGATTTGGTGTACTGGTTCGACCGGTTCACTAAGAAGATCCGGTTAAATCGAACGATTCGTTCGCGAACTGTACATCACTATTGCACTGGTGCCCTGCATTGATAATGCTCCTAACTTGCTTCTGAGTTAGCGATGTATCTGTATACATTTTTCTTGTTAAACTGATAAGTTTGTTACAATTTTGATAATTAACTTTCTATATTTCTTTCATTTCATTTACAGTTTTACTCTGTTCAATGGCTGCAGAGTTTGATTGTGAGTTATAACAACTTTCTGTTTCATGGTGAAACATTAAAATTTGTCAGGCTGCCACAGACACGCCCTTCAACAAAAACTCAAGATCTTCGCAATTTAATATCACAAAGGGATTTACATTAGTCTGACCAAATTTGGTCTTGATCTAATTAAATCTCTAGGAGGAGTTTGTTAAAATACAACACCTGAAAATGGCAAAAACAGCAGAAAATTTGCAGAGAAAATTCAAAGGTTTCAGATTTTGCCTTAGGTTTCATTCCACTTTTGTTTTGTTTGCCATTTGATGTTTCTCATATGCAACAGAAATGACAACTCTTCATCATGTGGCATGTTTTCATCAGACATAAAAAAAAACACAAATATCACAAATAACCTTTTTTCTTTGTCGTTTCTTTTTCTTCACTAGACTGCTGCTCTACTGTTCTTTTTTTGTTTGATGGTGGAGTTTTTGCAGAACCAGTCCTCTCCTCTTCTGCTTCCTCCTCCTCCTCAGTGCAGTGTCTCTGCAGGTTTTATAAAGGTAAATTTAAGAGTATTTAAAGAACTTTAGGACCATGCAAGATATTTTAAAGCAATAAATCGAAGGGAATACATGATGTAAATATACTCTGTAAATGTCATGCCACATGATGAAGAGTTATCATTTCTGGTGCATATGAGAAACATCAAATGGCAAACAAAACAAAAGTGGAATGAAACCTAAGGAAGTAGTACTTTGAATTTTCTCTGCAAATTTTCTGCCGTTTTTGCCATTTTCAGGTGTTGTATTTTAACAAGCTCTTCCTAGAGATTTAATTGGATCAACACCAAATTTGGTCAGACTAATCTAAATCCCTTTTTGATGTTAAATTGCAAAGATCTTGAGTTTTTGTTGAAGGGCGTGTTCGTGGCAGCCTGACAAATTTTAATGTTTAATGTTTCACCAGAGATTATCTTACTATAGGAGATAAGAGGGTCTGTATTACTTACTATTGGAGAAAGCACAACAGCTAACTTGGATCACGTGTGCCGTAATAACCAATCACATTACAGCCTTGACGTCACTGAACTTCAGTCAGAGTTGTGCGACACTCAAACGCTGTTTACGGATACCATAGGAATGAATAAGAAGTGCTGTCAAGTCACCTTTATTTATATAGTGCTTTTAACAATACAGATTGTGTCAAAGCACTTAACAGTATCAAATTTGAGGATAGAATGTCAGTAATGTATAATAATAAGATTAAACATTCAATTTTCAGTTAAAGGCATTTCATTATTGAATTCAGAGATGTGATTGTCTAGCTCAGTTTAGTTTAATTAGTATCAGTGAGATCAAATTGACGATAATCGCTAGAAATTAAGTGTCCCCAACTGAGCAAGCCAGAGGCGACAGCGGCAAGGAACCAAAACTCCCTCTGTGACAGAATGGAGAAAAAAACCTTGGGAGAAACCAAGCTCAGTCGGGGGACCAGTTCTCCTCTGGCCAGGATATTATTGTTTATTTACAGTATTGTTTACGTATTGTTTTAATTAATTTTAAATATATTATCTTTCTATTTTTTTATTATTGCAATTTCTAACAATAATAGTATTATGTAGTTCGGTATTTTATTATATTTTTAGTTATTTGTTTTATTTTAAGTTTTATTGTATTTTAAGTTGAGGTCTTCACTGGGGATATGTCCCCGGGGCTCATCCAGGTGTCCGGCCTCCGCCGACGATCAGGGCCACATACATCATCTCCCAGCACCGATCCACCATCTGATCCGGACACGGACTGAGAAACAGAATAGAAACAGACAAATATTAGCGTAGATGCTATTCTTCTTACGATGTAACGAGTACATCATGTGTTATGGGGAGTGTCCCTGGTCCCGGTTGATCTAATTAATGCAGCCTAACAATCCTTTAACGGATTTGAATAACAGAAGTTTATTAGTGTGTTATGTCTAAGCCAGGTTAAAGAAATGTGTCTTTAATCTAGATTTAAACTGGCAGAGTGTGTCTGCCTCCCGAACAGTGTTAGGTAGATTGTTCCAGAGTTTGGGCGCTAAATAGGAAAAGGATCTGCCGCCCGCAGTCGATTTTGATATTCTAGGTATTATCAAATGGCCAGAGTTTTGAGAACGCAGCTGACGTGGAGGACTATAATGTGATGAGAGCTCACTCAAGTACTGAGGAGCTAAGCCATTCAGGGCTTTATAAGTAATTAACAAGATTTTAAAATCTATACGATGTTTGATAGGGAGCCAATGCAGTGTTGACAGAACCGGACTAATATGGTCATACTTCCTGGTTCTAGTAAGGACTCTAGCTGCTGCATTTTGGACCAACTGTAATTTGTTGATCAAGCGTGCAGAACAACCACCCAATAAAGCATTACAATAGTCTAACCTTGAGGTCATAAACGCATGAATTAGTATTTCTGCATTTGACGTTGAGAGCATAGGTCGCAATTTAGATATGTTTATGAGATGGAAAAACGCAGTTTTACAGATGCTAGAAACATGGCTTTCAAATGAAAGATTGCTATCAAACAGCACACCTAGGTTCCTAACTGATGAAGAAGAATTGACAGAGCAGCCGTCAAGTGTTAGCGTTCTAGGTTATTACATGTGGGGTTTTTAGGTCCGATAATTAACACCTGTTTTTTTCAGAATTTAGCAGTAAGAAGTTACTCGTCATCCAGTTTTTTACATTGACTATGCATTCCGTTAGTTTCTCAATTTGGTGTGTTTCACCACACCAAGGACACTACCTTTTCTAATATCTTTGACAGAAAAGGGAGATTTGAGATCGGTCTGTAATTAACTAGATCTTTGGGGTTAAGTTGTGTTTTTTTAATGAAAGGCTTAATAACAGCCAATTTGAAGGTTTTGGGGACATATCCTAATGACAGTGATGAATTAATAATAGCCAAAAGAGGATCTATGACTTCTGAAAGCAGCTCTTTTAGTAGTTTAGATGGAATAGGGTCTAACATACATGTTGTTCGTTTAGATGATTTAACAAGTTTATACAGTTCTTCCTCTCCTATAGTAGAGAATGAGTGCCGTAAGCTGAATCCCACCTGTCACAAAAAGTCAGTGACTTCTCTTATAAAATGGCTTTTTTTTTTTCGTGGTAAACTCTAAAAATAGTTCAATCCAAAAGTATTGCTTAGTGTAAAACATGTTGAAGATTAGCAAATAGACTGTCGATTCATTAAATGATAAGCCATTTCCTCTAAAAAGCTGTTTATTCAACGTAGTGAAGCCTCTCCTTCATTGACATCCATTCAAAAAAATAAATAAAATGAATAACAGCCTCTGGTCTCCTTTCCCACATACTGCCAGACCGGAAGTATTAGCTTTAGCCGTTATGCTTTTTCGGCTAATGGTTGCAGGCTTGCATTCTAGTGGCTTTGGTTTCACCACGAAACAGGAAGTTGTTATAACTCAGGCAGTAACTCAAATAAATGGGCTGCTTTTCACCAAATTAACTCTTAGATATTATTAATGAAAAGAAAAATAGACGGGGTGTATGCAAAACATATGACAATTTTTATAGGATGCATTGAGGAGGAGGCCAAACCACACTCAATGGACAAGTGATGGCGACATAATTATAGTCCACATCACTGGCTCAGATTCTGTCTGAAGTACAATTCTTTGTGACTGTATGTAGTTCTCAAATTAGAAAAGCTGTTCAGTTCCCACATTAAGTGAACCATAGTTCCCAGTACATCCAGAAGATGGATGAAAGTGCTGATGCTGTAAAAGGATGGCAGATGTAAACAATTTTCAATTTTGTCACGTTTAATCTTGTTTCACTTTAAAAATAATTTGGCCTATTTTCTTTCTTGTTGAGCTAAAGGCTCTGTAATATATATATTTTTTTTGTGGTCTGGAGCTTTGACAAGCATCTTAAAGTGGTCATATGATGCGATTTCAAGTTTTCCTTTCTCTTTGGAGTGTTACAAGCTGATTGTGCATAGATAAGATCCCTGAAGTTGCAAAGACTAAAGTCTCAAAACAAAAGAGATATTCTTTATCAAAGTTAAGACTCTGCCACGCCCCACTAAAACGGCTCGTTCAATCACGCCCCCACGTCTACGTCAAGATGTAGAGATATTTGCATAATGCAGCCCAAATGTTCACGCAAAGAAAGAAGGCGTGGTTTCAGTAACCGCAGTCGTGTTGAAGCAGCCATGACAGGGAGACGCTGTGTGTTTCTAAGCGAAAGCAAAAGCACTTAAAGGGATAGTTCACTTTGAAACTAAAATTTGGTATCTATCAGCTTACCCCAAGGGCATCCAAGATGTAGGTGTCTTTTTTTCTTCAGTAGATCCAATTTTGATGTTTTTAGGTCAAACCGTTCTGGTCTGTCAGTCATATAATGGCAGGTATAGGTGTCCGTCTCTATAAGAGGGAAAAAGAACATGCACAGAGAAATCAAAATTAAACATTTCCCCATCGTAACTACACATTGATGGCCTAAGACACGAAACGAGCTGTTTGTGTGAGAAAACGAACAGTATTTATATCGTTTTTTTACCTCTTGTACACAACCATGTCCAAGTGATCTGAGGACGTGTGTGTGCGCGTGTGAACTATCCCTTTAATTTGGCTTTCCGAAAGTAGATGCATTTAGGAATCATTATTTTTTACATAATTTACATTATTACAATACCTTTCTCCCCAGCCTGACACAAATGGCTCGATTAGTTCCGGGTTTGATGAAGGCCCGCCTTCCGAAAAAGTAAATGTGTTGTGATTTTTTATTAATTTTTTATTTATTTTTTATTAATGCCAAAACACTTGATAACAATCATATAACCACAATATCCTCAAAAACAATAGAGGACAAAATACAAAACAATAGTACAAGATAGAAAGTTTATAAATACATAAACCAATAAAAATAAAATACATAAACTAAAAACAAACCAATAAATAACATAGACCAGAGGGGTAAAATTATACAAGGTTAAACATTGAAAGTCATTTTTGACTTTTGAAAGATTTTTTGTTTTTTATGCCCATCAAAGATAAAACTTGAAAAAAATGACAGTACTGGGTTCTTACCCAAAAAATTACACTTATGAATAAAACATTTACCAAGAATACTAAAAAGATTAACAATATGTTGAATTGAAAAGTTAGAGTTATAATAAAAGAAAATAATATAAAAAGTGTTGATACAAATTCTAACATTTGTTTTATCTGAGAGATAGGTACATAACTCATTCCAAAAAAAAAATTAACACAAACACATTCACAAAAAAGATGTACAGTAGTCTCTTCTAACTCACAGAAAGTACATTTTCAATTTTTTGCATATACTTAAGTACATTATTACAAGGGTAGCATCTACGTATGTAATATTTTAAATGTGACTTCTTTTATTTTGTTTGTTAATAAATATTTGTGTGGAAGAGACCAAGCAACATTCCAGTTAACATTGTACAATGCCATCCATTTAAAAGAAGATGCTGGAATAGATTTTCTGTTAATAAGATTTCTAACAAAATGGTTATTGAATTTGTCCTCAACAATCAAAATCCCCTCTATTGTGATATAATTGTTAGGCCTATATATAGAAACAGGATTAAAGGTTTGCTCTCCTTTCAATAGAGTTTTTATACCACTAGGAATGGCATTAAGTACAGGGTTAAATTCTTTTAACGTAGCCCCAAAATCAAATTTTCTGGAAAATTCTGAAAAGGAATATAGCTGACCATTGTCATCTGTCAACTGATTAACAAAACATGTTATTTAAATACCATCTCTCAAAAAATAATGATTTATTTCTGTAAACAATATTCTGATTATTCCAAATAAAACAACAAAATTAGGAATGCTGTTCCATATAGAATCTGTTTTTTTTTTTAACAAATCTTTTCAACCAATTTACTTTTAAAACGTGGTTAAAAAGGGTGAAGTCAATAACTTCAAGCCCTCCATCACTAATCTTATTTCTTAGAACCTCCTTTTTAACTTTGTGTGATTTGTTTTTCCATATGAAATTATATAATAATTTATCCAAGAAGGCACATGATGACTTAGGACAATCCATTACAGAGAAGAGATAAGAGACTCTTGATAGACCCTCTGCCTTTGACAATAAGACTCGACCAGCGAGAGACAAGTCTCTTGCTAGCCAGGAATTGAACTTCTTTCTAATCATGTCTTTAATAGGATTGAGATTAATTTCTGCAAGAACCATGTTTGAATTTATAGATATTTTTACACCCAAATAATTAATTACATCTTTAAGCTGAATTCCACAAATTGATGTTTTATCTAAATTTTTTAACGACAATATCTCACATTTTGAAATATTAAGAGATAGGCCAGACACTTGAGAAAAATCTTTAATGATCAAGGTTCAAGGTTCTTTATTATTTGTCACATAGACAATCGTACAGGGTATAATCAGAAGTGAAATGTAGGTCAGGACAGGTCCGCGCAATGGACAGTGCAAAAAATAAAAATAAAAGATGAAACATAACACAGGAGAGTATATATAAATATAGGTAAAAATAATAAGATAATTATAAGATAAAAAATAAGTAAAAAATAAAATAAAATAAGGAGTAAAATGTGCAATGAAATAAAATGTGCAATACAGTCTACTGTGGATTTAATAAATATTAATATAAACAGGGATGTGCAAGAGGAATGTGCAAACAGGTTGTACCGGGTATGTACACATAGCAGCAATGCGGATGATGGAGAATAATGGGTGTTTTTTACAGTTTATTAAATTGAGTCCTGTAGATGTTAT
Organism: Schizothorax lantsangensis; assembly: GCA_027422415.1. Taxonomy (NCBI): domain Eukaryota; kingdom Metazoa; phylum Chordata; class Actinopteri; order Cypriniformes; family Cyprinidae; genus Schizothorax; species Schizothorax lantsangensis. The sequence goes on from JAPDDO010000325.1 coordinate 133,565, forward strand.
GAGACTGAGTTTAGGAGCCTGATGGCCTGAGGGTAGAAGCTCCTCCTCAGTCTCTCAGTTTTTGCCATCATGCTCCTGAAGCGCTTGCCAGATGGCAGTGTGATGAAAAGACGGTTACCGGGGTGATTTGAGTCCTTGATTATTTTTGCAGCTCTGCTTTTGCAGCGTTTGAGGTAGATGTCCTGCAGAGAGGGGAGGGCAGACCCTGAGATGTGCTCAGCTAAGCGCACGACTCTCTGCAGAGCTTTGCAGTCCTGATTTGTGGCGTTACTATACCACACTGAGATGCACTGAGTCAATACACTTTCTATGGCCCCTGAATAGAAAGTTTTCAGGATTGCTGGTGAGACCCTGAATTTCCTCAGCTGTCGCAGATGGTACAGTCTTTGCCTGGCTTTCTCGACCTGTGTTTGAATGTGTGGAGTCCAAGCCAGGTCCTTGGAGATGTTTACACCGAGGTACGTGAAGCTGCTCACCCTCTCCACAGGGGTCCCGCTGATCATAAGAGGAGTGTAGGGCCGCTGCTGTCTCTTCCTGAAGTCTACAATCAGCTCTTTAGTTTTGCTCACGTTCAGAGAGAGACAGTTGTCCTGGCACCATGATGTAAGTCTCTCTACCTCACCCAAGTATGCGGTCTCATCATTGTTGGAAATGAGGCCCAGAACCACACTATCATCAGCAAATTTAACAATAGAAGTGGAGCTGTGAGAGGACACACAGTCGTGTGTGTAGAGAGAGTAGAGCAGGGGGCTCAGGACACAGCCCTGCGGGGCTCCAACGTTCAGGGTGATTGAGTTGGAGGTGAACTGGCCCATTTTCACCACTTGTGGTTTGCCGGTGAGGATGTATTGAATCCAGTCACAGAGTGTGTTTAGGCCGAGGTCTGAGAGTTTGACAGCTAGCTTGGTGGGGACTATAGTATTGAAAGCTGAGCTATAGTCAATGAATAGCAGTCTGGCATAGTTGCCATTTTTGCTGTCAATATGTGTGAGGGAGGAGTGCAGTACCTGAGAGATGGCATCATCAGTAGACCTATTTGGGCGATAGGCAAACTGAAGATGGTCCAAGGTAGCAGGGATGGAGGAGCATATGTGTTTCTTTAAAAGTCTCTCAAAAACCTTCATGACTGTTGATGTGAGGGCAACTGGACGATAGTCATTCAGGCAAGAGGGTTTACTGTTCTTAGGCACAGGGATGATGACAGATTTCTTAAATGAGGTGGGAATCACAGAGGTAGCAAGGGACTCAATGAAGATGGAAGTAAACAATGCTTTAGGAATGATCTCCAATGCTTTAGGAATGATCTCCAATGCTTTAGGAATGATCTCCAATGCTTTAGGAACCTGTGATTGATATTTTAAGAAAAGTGTGGTGTCTTCTGCATATTGGGAGATTTTTATTTCTTTATCATGAATTCTAATTCCTCTAAACACCTTGTTTTGGTTTACCATTAAATATAAAATTTGAGCAAAGAGAAAGGGAGAAACGGGGCAGCCCTGTCTTATTCCTCTGTGGATCGAGAATTTAGGCGTTGTTCCAGATAAAAGTTTAACACAACTATTTCCTCTTACATACAATGTTTTTACTGCATTGATGAAATAATTATTACTCAAAGTACTGTAATACACTAAGAATGAAGTTATGACTAACGGTATCGAAGGCTTTTTGGAAATCTAAAAACATAATTAGAGCAGGATCTAAAACTAAATCACGATAATCAATCAAATCAAGAACTAACCTTATATTATTTGATATATGGCGACCCTTTATAAACCCAGACTGGCACTCATCAATTAAGTCATCCAGGCCATATTTAAGACGTTCTGCCAAAATAGATGCCAAAATTTTATAGTCATTATTTAATAATGTGATTGGGCGCCAATTATCAACCATAAGAGTATCTTTATGAGATTTTGGTACTAAAGTAATAACACCCTCTCTCATTGAAGACGGAAGGCATCCATTAACAAATGATTCTTCATAAACTGCCAGTAAAAATGTAGATAAATGGTCACGAAAAGTTTTATATAATTCTGAAGTCAACCCATCAGTTCCCGGTGATTTATTGTTTTTTAATTTATTAATGGCCTCTTTAACTTCTTCCAATGATATTTTTTTAGAACATATAAGATTAAAGTCGTTACTAACAGTTCTCTCTAAAGTAATAGAATTTAAAATAGGAAAAGGGTCAATGACATTGGAGTCACTTTTATATAAGTTACCAAAAAATTCTGTAATATGGGATGCGATAAGCTTTTTATCCTCACAAATAACTCCACCAATTTTCATTTTCTTAATCGCATTGACCTCCACTCTTCTTTTTTCAAGATTAAATAAATATTTACTATTTTTTTCTCCTATTTCTAACCACTGTTTTCTTGATCTAATAAAGGCTCCCTTGGCTTTTTCTTCATATATTTTGTCAAGTTTGTTTTGGAGTTTATTTAAAGCGACCTGCTCTTTAAAAGTGAAAGTGCCTTTCTCCACTAAATTATTAATTTCAGCTGAAATTTCAAGTAAATCTGCCTTTCTTTTGATAGCTAAACTTTTACCATAGGTCCTAACAGCACATCCTATTTCAAATTTTAAAAGTTCCCATTGTTTACCAAATATACCACATTTAATTGCAGAGTTACAGTGCTTATGAATAAGTCTTTCTATAATGGATTTCAGGTCATCATAGTTTAGTAATGAGTTATTAAGTTTCCAGTATCCTCCACTAATTCTGTTATCCTTACACCCCGATAATGCAATTTTAAGACTAATAACGTTATGGTCTGTTAGAGCAGCAGGCAATATAGATGTATCTAAAATAAATTGCTCCAAGTCTGAAGAGACCAACCAAAGGTCAATGCGGGATTGTAATGAGAAGTTTTAGCTGCTCCAAGTAAATTGCTTAGTTGAAGGGTTTTTTACCCTCCAAATATCAATTAAGTCAAGACTATAACTTAAACGCATGAGGTCACTAGACTCACTCTAGGAGGAAATCTATCAATGGAACCATTCATGACCAAATTAAAGTCACCACCAATAATTAATTTTGCATTAGGGTGGCTTCTCATGGTAGAATTTACATAATTTTCAATTTCACCCAATAGCGAAGTATTTGCATCTTTTGAGCAGTACCCATAAACATTAACAACAATGAATTTACAGTCATTCATATCAATCAGTAATATTAACCAATGACCTTTAGAGTCCCCTTTGCTCCACACACATTTTCCATGGAAAGTATGTGCCAAAATTGCCACTCCACCAGAGTGACTGGAACCGTGTGCTAACCACATCTCACCTCCCCACTGGGTTTTCCAGAAATCCTCAGGGCACGAATGAGTCTCTTGAATGAACATTAAGTCACTTTTGAATTCTTTGCAAAAAAGAAAAAAGGCCTTTCTTTTAACCAAGTTACTCAAACCTATGGCATTAATAGAACATAACTTTAACATCATCAAAACGGTAAATTCGATAAAAAAAAAAAAAAAAAAGTGCTTATCACAAATGTCATCCTTGATTTTGCTTTAAGCGAGCAGGAATCAAGTAGTGTCCATTTTTTCTGGAATGATTTCTCTGCCGTCAACGTATGCTTTTGATCCGATGACGTAAGCCTTTTTTCCTTCGTTGCGTGCTTTTTGTACGTAAGGCCAAAGCAGTGTACGGGACGCCTTTTCTTCTTTTGTCAGGTCTTCTCCAAAGCGTAGTTTGCGTTCTTTGAGGTAGTCGTTGTTTTTTGCACTTCTCCAGATAAAGTCTCTCACCCAGCGCAGCGCAAAAAGGATGATAATAGCCCTCGCTCGACCCGACATAGGCCTGCCCAATCTTTGAGCTACATCCACCGCTTCACTCATCTTTGCCTCGAGCTTAGGTGCCACTCCCTTGCAAATCTCCGTCACCTTGACTTTGACATTTTCACTTACTGCTTCTGGAACTCCGTATAGTCGTAGACACCATCTCCGTTTGTAACGCTCTGCATCAATGACTCTGTTTTCCAACTGAGATATAGCTCTTGCTTGCTCGGTAACTTTGGCTGTTAGTTCGACTTTAGATTTCTGCAAATCCATAATTTCTGCGTTGACAAAAAGGAGGGATGATTTCAACTCTTCAATGGTGTTTGAGTTTGTTTTAATAATTTCTTCAAGGGAGTCAGCTCTCTTGTTGAGGGCAGTGATGATGTTTTCTTGTAGCTCATGTAACGAAAGATCAGCTTTAGGTTTCTTTGAAGCTGGGCTACTTGACTGTGTTTCGGGGGAAGGTGTAAGCAATCCGCCAAAATCAAGTTCTTTTGAAGCACCTCTTGTCGTGTTAGATGCAGGATACGAGTGGTCCGAAAGTTTCTGAGGACCTTTCTTTTGCTTTGTATTCACGCCACTCATGTTTGCATTGTAGGTACGTTAGCAGTCTCGGCTATAGGCCTACTGATTTAAATCCGTTTTCTCTTTTTAAAGTTTTATTTTGAATTTCACTCACAGAATTTACGCATTCCTATCGCTAAGCACTTAAACAAATTAGATAATCCGTCTATTTACGCGTTTTGAAGGAGTAATGGCCAAAGCCTATACAGAGAAACTTATAATACGTGCGTCGTCGGTGCCATCTTGTCGCCAGGAAATGTGTTGTGATTGCCCAGCTAATACAGTTACGTCTTGACCAAATAACGTTCCAGCGATGTAACTTTGTGATTCCCATATACGTCGTGGCAACGTTATTTGTTACGTCGCTGGAACGTGCTGAGAACGTCCTAACGACCAAACTGATACGTCGTGAGGATGTCACTCTACCTGGTCGCAGCGACGTACTAAATAATGTTCCAGCGACGTAACTTTGTGATTCCCATATTCGTCGTGGCGACGTTATAGTGGTACGTTGCTGGAACGTGGTGGGTACGTTCTAACGACCAAACTGGCACGTTGTGAGGACGTGACAGTACCGGATCATATTGGTCGCAGCAACGTACCAAGTATGTCCTAATGACCAAAATACACATGTTTACACCTCGCCTTTAGTCCGGGTCCTGAGGATGTGCTCCGACATTACCTTGAAATACACATAGAACTCATCTTTGGTGCAAAAAAGAAACCTTATAAAATCTAATAGTAATCTAATTATAGGGGATTTATAGTGAATACATTCATTACATACATGCAGTGCAAACCAATTCAAAAATATTAAATTCTAATAGAAAATAGACAAAAACACAATGCATTCATGAATCAACATTTATTCGGTGTTACTTTCTACAAATACTAAACCAAAACATTTTGAACATTACACCCGTTCTTTAACCATGCAAAGTGTTACCAAGTCATGAGCACAGAAAACTTAACATCAATTCATAGATTGCACAATATAACCAACTGAGAAAGTTTGTGTCTCATTAAGGATGGGCATAGTTAAATGATGTTATCAGTGAAAATTAACAATAATTATCAGTACTCTTATTGATACAACTCCCCATAATTTGGTGCAAAAAATAAAGACATGATAAAAAGATATGAAACAATTCAGTAGATACTTCATTATTACTTTGCAGAAATAAGTTAAATTGTTTCCTGAATGTCCTGTATGAGGCAGCTGCTACAAATGTCTGGTGGTGATGTGCTTTAATACTGCTTCACTATCAGAAGATAAACCTAAACAATATTACAATCACCAAAGAACCATAGTTCTTGAGCTTCTCAGAAGATAAAGAAAATAACATTCATAAAGAGTAAAGATATGTCTAATGAACAATATAGAGATTTCTAGCATCTCTCCTGTATAATTTGTCCCACCCCAAAAAATCAAACAGTTTTTGTTTAGGAAAATGAGCATGCTGACTTTCTCAGGAGAATCTGTGATCTCTGATTACTGACTGTGGAGAAGACTCTTTCGGACAGTGCTGAGGAGGCAGAGTTAGGTGCTGGACGGCTGTGAGAGAAGAGGAAGAGTGTCGTTCTTACCCCAGCAGCAGAAGACAGGCTCTTCTGGGGGAAGGACAGGAGGGTGACTCTTCACTCTTCATCTTTTTTTTACCATCTTTTTGTAGTCAGGTTTATTGTTTTTATTATAACACATGGCAAAGGTATGAGAAAATTATGTTAAAGGTGTTCTTCCTCCTCTTCGCCATCCTGAGTCTGCACTGTCAATATCCTTCTCTGGCAGCTGAAAGGGAGGATATCATCTTGTTAATGTTGCTAATGTATGTACACAACCAGTCAAAAATCAGCAATCTTTTTGTTTTTTTTGTTTTTTTTATGTTTTTTGAAAGAAATCTCTTCTGCTCACCGAGGCTATATATATTTGTTTAAAGTTACAGTACAAAACAGTAATATTGTAATTTTTTTTAAATAACAGTTTTCAAATCCTTTTTCTAATACACTTTAAGTCAAATCAAGTCAAGTCACCTTTATTTATATAGCGCTTTTAACAATACAGATTGTGTCAAAGCACTTAACAGTATCAAGTTGGAGGATAGAGTGTCAGTAATGTATAATAATAAGATTAAACACTCAATTTTCAGTTAAAGGCATTTCATTATTGAATTCAGAGATGTCATTGTCTAGCTAAGTTTAGTTTAAATAATATCTGTGAAATTAAATTGACGATAATCGCTAGAAATTAAGTGTCCCCAACTGAGCAAGCCAGAGGCGACAATGGCAAGGAACCAAAACTCCCTCTGTGAAAAAACCTTGGGAGAAACCAGGCTCAGTCGGGGGGCCAGTTCTCCTCTGGCCAGGATATTATTGTTTGTTTATTGTTTACTTATTGTTTTAATTAAAACTTTAAAAGTATTATATTTCTATTTTAATATTGTTGCAATTTCTAACAATAATAGTATTATGTAGTTAGGTATTTTATTATATTTTTAGTTATTTGTTTTATTTTTAGTTTTATTGTATTTTAAGTCGAGGTCTTCACTGGGATTATGTCCCCGGGGCTCATCCAGGGGTCCGGCCTCCGCCGACAATCTGGGCCGCAGACATCATCTACCGGCGCCAATCCACCATCTGATCCAGACACGGACTGAGAAACAGAATAAGAAAGAAACAGACTAATATTAGCGTAGATGTCAATATTTTTACGATGTAACAAGTACATCATGTGTTATGGGAAGTGTTCCCGGTTCCGGTTGATCTAATTAATGCAGCCTAACAATCCTTTAACGGATTTGAATAATAGAAGTGTATTAGTGTGTTATGTGTACGCCAGGTTAAAGAGATGGGTCTTTAATCTAGATTTAAACTGACAGAGTGTGTCTGCCTCCCGAACAGTGTTTGGTAGATTGTTCCAGAGTTTGGGCGCTAAATAGGAAAAAGATCTGCCGCCTGCAGTTGATTTTGATATTCTAGGTATTATCAAATGGCCAGAGTTTTGAGAACGCAGTGGACGTGAAGGATTATAATGTGATAAGAGCTCGCTCAAGTACTGAGGAGCTAAACCATTCAGGGCTTTATAAGTAATTAACAAGATTTTAAAATCTATACGATGTTTAGTAGGGAGCCAGTGCAGTGTTGACAGAACCGGGCTAATGTGCTCATACTTCCTGGTTCTAGTAAGAACTCTAGCTTCTGCATTTTGAACCATCTGTAATTTGTTTATTAAGCGTGCAGAACAACCACCCAATAATCTAACCTTGAGGTCATAAACGCATGAATTAATATTTCTGCATTTGACATTGAGAGCATAGGTCTCAGTTTAGATATATTTTTAAGATGAAAAAATGCAGTTCTACAAATGCTAGAAACGTGGCTGTCAAAGGAGAGATTACTATTAAATAGCACACCTAGGTTCCTGACTGATGACTGTGACGAGTGGGGCGGGGCCGAGAGCCGTGGGAACGGAGCGAGGCCGGTGGAGTTAATGGTAATGAGCGACACCTGCGCCACTCACTGGTCTCGAGTCCCACGGAGGAGCTCCGGAAGGATAAAAGGAGGAGTGACGACAGAGGAAGACGAGAGAGGACCAGGCCTGGATTTTAATTTGTGTTTTGTGTGCGGCAGTCGTCCGTGAGGGGCTGCCGCTTTACTTTTATGTTTGTTGATTTGTTTATTAAACTTCTTTAACCCTTTAGGCGCCAGGTTTTTTTTTTTTTTAAATGCTTTGACATCAAGATTTCAAAAGCTTGTGGCTTGAAAGGGCTTAAAGATAGAGATCCACTGTAAATTCGAAAAATGTTGGGCATGACCTAAAGTTTATGTGGGGTGTAAATATACTCATCTAATTTGCATATTATGACGTCAACAGGGGGGCGGCCCTCTTGAATTTCATAATATTCAGGAAATAGTAGATATTAAATTGATGTTTGAATTTATTTGCATGTTTGTTTGTTTTTTTGTCTTTTTATCCTCATTCCAAATGATCAGAAAAGAGGAAATCAACAATAAAACAGGAGAAAGTACTAAATTATTACTATATTACTATCCTATATAGTAGTAAAACTCATGTGAACAGTAGCCTACTTTTTGATCAGTTCATCAGTAATATTCAGGAAATAATAGATATTGAATGGATGTTTGAGCTTATTTGCATGTTTGTTTTGTTTTTTGTCTTTTTATCCTCATTCCAAATGATCAGGAAAAGAGGAAACAACAGTAAAATGGGAGAAAGTAGTAAATTATGACTATATTACTCTGCCATAGTAAAATACATGTGCCTATTTTGTGATCAGTTGACCAGCTATCTGCCCATTCAGGTATCTAAGTGACACAGTTTATAGTTTTTGAGAGTATGGTAGACCAAACCCACACTGACTGCACCTGTACTGGCGGCCTGTAGAGCGCGCGCGATCAGAAAAAAAGACGCAATACAAATAGGGAATACAAATGAGATATTACTCCAAATAAGGAACTACGGTCTATTTGATCAAGTATGACGTCTTGTCGCAATTTTGCGACTTTGGCGCTTAGAGGGTTAAATGTTCGCCGGTTCCCGCCTCCTTCTTCCCGTTCTACGAACGTTGTTACAATGACGAAGAATTTACAGAGCAGCCATCAAGTGTTAGACAGTGTTCTAGGTTATTACTTGTGGGGGTTTTAGGTCCGATAATTAACACCTCTGTTTTTTCAGAATTTAGCAGTAAGAAATTACTCGTCATCCAGTTTTTTATATCGACTATGCATTCCATAAGTTTCTCAATTTGGTGAGTTTCACCAGGCCGTGAAGAAATATAGAGCTGAGTATCATCAGCATAACAGTGAAAGCTAACCCTGTGTTTCCTAATGATATTTCCCAAGGGTAACATATAAAGCGTGAAAAGTAACGGCCCTAGTACTGAGTCTTGAGGAACTCCATACTGCACTTGTGATCGATATGATACCTCTTCATTCGCTGCTACGAATTGATGGCGGTCAGATAAGTACGATTTGAACCATGCTAATGCACTTCCACTAATGCCAACAAAGTTTTCTAGTCTATTCAAAAGAATGTTGTGATCGATAGTGTCGAACGCAGCGCTAAGATCCAGTACAACTAATAGAGAGATACAACCACGATCAGATGATAAGAGCAGGTCATTTGTAACTCTAATGAGAGCAGTCTCAGTACTATGATACGGTCTAAATCCTGACTGGAAATCCTCACAGATATCATTTTTCTCTAAGAAGGAATATAATTGTGAGGATACAATCTTTTCTAATATCTTTGACAGAAAAGGGAGATTCGAGATCGGTCTGTAATTAACTAGATCTTTGGGGTCAAGTTGTGGTTTTTTTAATGAGAGGCTTAATAACAGCCAATTTAAAGTTTTTGGGGACATATCCTAATGACAATGACGAATTAATAATAGCCAAAAGAGGATCTATGACTTCTGGAAGCACCTCTTTTAGTAGTTTAGATGGAATAGGGTCTAACATACATGTTGTTGGTTTAAATGATTTAACAAGTTTATACAATTCTTCCTCTCCTATAGTAGAGAATGAGTGGAATTGTTCCTCAGGGGATCTATAGTACACTATTTGATGTGATGATATAGCTGACGGCTGCATGGTTACAATTTGATCTCTAATAGTATCAATCTTGGAAGTAAAGTAGTTCATAAAATCATTACTGCTGTGCTGTTGGGAAATGTCAACACCTGTTGATGCTTTATTTTTTGTTAATTTTGCCACTGTATTGAATAAATACCTGGGGTTATGTTTGTTTTGTTCTAAAAGAGATGAAAAGTAATCAGATCTAGCAGTTTTTAAAGCTTTTCTGTAGGATAGGGTACTTTCCCGCCAAGCTAAACTAAATACCTCTAGTTTTGTTTTCCTCCAGCTGCGCTCCATTTTCCAGGCTGCTCTCTTTAGAGTGTGAGTGTGCTCATTATACCACGGTGTTGGACTCTTTTCCTTAATCTTCCTTAAGCGTAAAGGAGCAATTGTATCTAAAGTGCTAGAAAAGAGAGAGTTCATAGTTTCTGTTACATCATCAAGTTGTTCTGAGCTGTTGGATATGCTAAGGAATTGAGATAAATCAGGAAGATTACTTACAAAGCAGTCTTTTGTGGTAGAAGTGATGGTTCTACCATATTTATAAGAAGGAGTTGAATTTACAGCTTTAACTATATGGAGTTTACACAAGACTAGATAATGATCTGATATATCATCGCTTTGCTGCAGAATTTCAACACCATTAACATCAATTCCATGTGACAGTATTAAATCTAGAGTATGATTTCGACTATGAGTAGGTCCTGAAACGTGTTGTCTAACCCCAATAGAGTTCAGAATGTCTATGAATGCTGATCCTAATGCATCTTTTTCATTATCAACATCACCCACAATTAGGACTCTATCTGCAGCCAGCACTAACTCTGATAGAAAATCAGCAAATTCTTTAATAAAGTCTGTATGGTGCCCTGGTGGCCTGTATACAGTAGCCAGTACAAACGTTACGGGGGATTTATCATTAATACTTTTTTCTCTAGATAATTTTATATGAAGCACCATTACTTCAAAGGAGTTATACTTAATAACTTTGCCTTTTGGACGCGGCTCATTTTTGTAACAGTAATCTTGGGGGGTGGACTCATTTAAAATAATGTATTCATCTGGTTTTAGCCATGTTTCTGTCAAACAGAGCAAATCTAGGTTATGATCATTAATCAAATAATTTACAAAAAGTGCTTTTGTAGAAAGGGACCTGATATTCAGTAAACCAAGTTTTATCAATTGTTTCTGTGTATTGTAAACATTTTTTATTTGTTGAACATCAATTAAATGGTTACTCATAAATAGTTGTTGACGTTTTCTGTATTTTCTAGTTCGGGTAGTAGTATAGTGTGATATCTAGGTGAAGGAGTCTCTATGTGCTGAGAATTAACTGACTTCTGTGACGTGAGGTGGCTAGAAGACGGTCGGTTTAGCCAGTCTGTCTGCTTCCTGACCTGGGCTCCAGTTAGTCAAGTATGAACTCTAAATGAACTCTAAGACTATGTGCCAAATTTCTAGAGAGAATAGCGGCACCACCCCAGGAGGGATGAACACCATCTCTTTTCAACAGGTCAGGTCTGCCCCAAAAACTCGTCCAATTGTCTATAAAACCTATGTTGTTTTGCGGGCACCACTTAGGCATCCAGTCATTTAATGATGACAGTCTGCTATGAATCTCATCACCCCGGTAAGCAGGGAGGGGGCCAGAGCATATTACAGTGTCTGACATCGTACTTGCAAGTTCACACACCTCTTTAACATTATTTTTAGTGATCTCCGACTGGCGAAGTCGAACATCATTAGCGCCGGCGTGGATAACAATCTTACTGAATTTACGTTTAGCATTAGCCAGCACTTTTAAATTTGCCAAGATGTCAGGCGCTCTGGCTCCCGGTAAACAATGGACTATGGTGGCTGGTGTCTCTATTTTCACATTCCGTACAATAGAATCGCCAATAACTAGAGCACTTTCACCAGGTTTCTCAGTGGGTGCGTCACTGAGTGGGGAGAACCTGTTTGATGTTCTGATCGGAAACGGAAGAGTGGTGTTTTGACCCGCGACTATACTGCCTCACAGTCACCCAGTTGCCCTGCTGCACAGGCTCTACCGGAACCGAACAATGTACAGGAGTCCCTGAGCTAGTCACATCCAAAGCAGTATCTACAGCCCTCACATTCTTACTGTCCTCAACTAAAGTTTGGATGCGTGTCTCTAGTTCTAAAACCTTCCCTGTCAGCCTAACTATTTCCCTGCATTTATCACATGTGAATCCCTCATCGCCGACAGAGATAGATAAACTGTACATGTGGCAGACTGTGCAAATAACAATAGCAGGAGAAGAAGCCATTACTCACCGTGATTGATGAATGATACCAACTTAACTTACCACTCCACTTACCACTTACCATTGTTGTTTGATGAACTCGTGAAAAACGGAGCGAGAGAGAAATAAAAACGGAGCGAGAAAAAAGAAAACAATAATAGGCGCGAATAGCAACGCGAATGGAACCGCGAGTGACAAGCTAACCGGCTAGCGAATGCTAACGCGCTGCACTCGCGGTTTTAAAAGCGAGCGATCAGATTAGTTTGATAGATAATACCAGAAATATGGTGGGAATTAAGTTATATATTATCACTTTAAACAACAGAGTGAAAGTAAGGTAAAGATTCAATAAAAAAGCAGAGCTACAATCACAAACCGCACAACAGACTGAAGCAATCGAACTGTGACTCAGACTGAAGCAATCGAGCAAGCAGGATGTAAAAAATGTATTTAAAATGTATTTCGTTCCTGTGAGGCAAAGCTGAAATTTTCAGTAGCCTTTACTCCAGTCTTCAGTGTCACATGATCATTCTCATATACTGATTTGCTGCTTAAGAATCATTTCTGATTATTATCAATCAGTGCATTTACATGCACCTAATCGCATTATTGCCACTCTGACCAAAGTGTGCATGTGCTCGTGACTTACATGAATGATGTGACACACACCTGCAGGGGTGCGTTTTCCTAAAGCATCGTTAGCTAACTATGGACATTAGTTACACTGAACTCTATTGGTAACTATGGAACTTGTGACCATAGTTGCTTTTGGGAAACGTACCCCAGATTAGAAATGATGAGGAAGAAATCTTTGCATTTCTGAAGAGCAGAATCGCTAAACTCTGTTAGCACAACTTGCTGCCACCAGTCTCTGGTCCTTACCCTCATCCAGCACAGGCAAACTCAGCTGAAGTGGCATTGCCATCATATTCCTATGGTGCCGAAAAAGCATGGAATACAACAAAAGCATTTTGCATTAGACATAAATTAAAACAGCGGCCAGTAACACACCTACTCTTTTTGAGTCCATCATTTGTGCTGTGCAGTGGGGTAATGTTATGTGAATAATGGCGGTAAAAAATAACCACAATTCAAATAATACGAATAATAGAAATTGAATGTAAACGAGAGTGAAGAGCTTTGCTCTTGACATGTAAACATCATAATGTGATTAAGTCCTTACTCTGATTATTGGAAATAATCACATTATTTGTGCACATATAAAAGTAGTCAAGTTTTGGAAACAGTTGTGCTACTTAATATTTCTGTGTAAATCGTGATATTTTCCTTCATGATTAATTTATGAATACAAGTTCAAAACATTCAAAAAAAAAATCTATCACTTTAATTCAACTGTATGCATCCTTGTTATTAATGTCTTCCCAAAGAAAAAAAAAATCTTAATCACTCCAACCATTTGAACCATAGTGTAGACCAGTGTTTCCCAACCAGTGTGCCGTGACAGGTTGTCTATTGTGCCATGGAAGATTATCAAAAACTTCCTTCTCTATTATATTTCATTATTATTATTTTAAATCAGTGCAATTGGTCATCGTTATCATTAACAACAAGAGAAACTTAGTGCCCATATAGCTACAATAAACTTTATAACCTGCAAACTGATGAAAACGTGATGCTATTAATTTACTGCCTCAGATACGGCCGTTCTAATAATGGAGAAAACACAGATCTCGTTCAAACGCTCGTCAAAAACCTTGTTAACTCCATGAGTATGATTTTCAGAAATTAAGTGCAATTGTCTGATCGTATATAAAGCCAAAATACCAAGTCTGATGACGCAATGTTTAATTATTGAAAAAAAAAAAAAAAACGTTTCCCCTTTCTGTTTTTTTTTTTAATCGTTTTTTATAATACTTAGTGGTGTGCGGTGGGATTTTTTACATGTCAAAACTGTGCAGCGGCAGAAAAAAGGTTGGGAAAAACTGGTGTAGACAAAAATATTGGGCAGCACAACTGTTTTCGACACTGAAAATAATCATAAATGTTTCTTGAGCAGCAAATCAGCATATTAGAATGATTTCTGAAGGATCATGTGACACTGAAGACTGGAGTAATGATGCTGGAAATTCAGCTTTGATCACAGAAGTTTAAGTTTATTTATTTTTAAAGCACTTTCAAAACAGCCTAGAGGCTGACCAAAGTGCTGTACATGGGGAGAATAATAAATCCAATATAAATTCCAAAATAAAATAGGCTGCTCGATATAACATGGGCACACACAATTTGAAACAGAAATAAATTATATTTTAAAATATATTTCAAACTTTTGACCAGAACATTGCTAGATTTAAATGAAAATACAACGTGTAATAAATAATATCTTACATTCTGATGATTACTTCCTTCCCTCACTGTTGTCTTCTTAGGTTATTCCCATACTAACTTATTTTTCATCTTTCCCTTGAATCTACACAATAATAAACAAATAAAAATAATGAAACAAATAATTTTATAGACAATTTGGATAAGTCACCCGGAACTTTTTTTGATGGTGGCCATAAACTGTGAATATTCCTTTTGAAATCTTAAGTGGTCCTCCAGCTTCTAAAGGAAAGGCAGATTCTGGGGCCATTTTCACAGAGAACTGTATCTTACTACTAAGGTGTCCTAGCTAGGAGATTTAGTTTAAAACCTATTAACAAAACTCTTAAGGGTCTACAGTAACTAAAAAGAGGGTTGAGGGTTGACTTTTTTCTTTGTTAAATTTTCACCCTGAGCATGCATTGGAGCTCTTAATATTGAACTCTCAAAGTGCACCAGATAGACGAATTTAACTTTTAAAATGTACATAATTTCTTACACGAGACCATGCTCCAAGATCCCCCAGACAGAACAAGCAAAGTGATGTGGTTGCAGGGGTGCAAACTCGTCAGGAGTGAAAAAGGTGACAAACTAAACTACCTAAAGTTAATTCACATAGCACATTTCACACACAATGGCAAATCAAACTGCTTTATATAGAGAAAATGTTACACACTGCAAAATAATGCTTTTTTTCTCAGAAAACACAGTGGACCAACACCAGCAGATGACATGGCTCCCCAAATCATCACTAACTGTGGAAACTTAACACTGGACTTCAAGCAACATGGATTCTGTGCCTCTCCACACTTCCTCCAGACTCTGGGACCTTGATTTCCAAATGAAATGCACAATTTACTTTCATCTGAAAAGAGGACTTTGGACCACTGAGCAACAGTCCAGTTCTTTTTCTCCACAGCCCAGGTAAGACGCTTCTGACGTTGTCTCTGGTTCAGAAGTGGCTTGGTAGCCCTTTTCCTGAAGACGTCTGAGCGTGGTGACTCTTGATGCACTGACTCCAGCTTCAGTCCACTCAGGGTTTGAATTTCGGCGCGGGATTGCGGGAATCGCGCATTATTTAAACCATTCCCCCAAGTTTAACTTTTATAATGCGAGATATTCCTGCACAAATATACAACCCCAAATCAGAAAAAGTTGGGACAGTATGGAAAAACGCAAATAAAAAAAGAAAGTAGTAATTTCTAAATTTACTTTGACTTGTATTTCATTGCAGACAATATGAACACAAAATATTTCATGTTTTGTCTGGTCAACTTCATGTCATTTGTAAATATACATCCTTTCCTGTCATTCAGACCTGCAACACATTCCAAAAAAAGTTGGGACAGTAAAGCATTTACCACTTTGTAATGTTGCCATTCCTTTTCACAACACTTAAAAGACGTTTAGGGACTGAAGACACCAAGTGATGAAGTGTTTCAGGTGTAATTTTGTCCCATTCTTCCTGCAAACAAGTCTTAAGGTGGGCAACAGTACGGGGTCTTCATTGTCGCATTTTGCGCTTCAAAATGCGCCACACATTCTCTATTGGAGACAGGTCGGGACTGCAGGCAGGCCAGTCAAGTACCCATACCCTCTTCCTCCGCAGCCAGGACTTTGTAATGTGTGCAGAATGTGGTTTTGCATTGTCTTGTTGAAATATGCATGGACGTCCCTGGAAAAGATGTCTTCTTGAAGGCAGCATATTGTGCTCCAAAATCTCTATGTACTTTTCAGCATTAATGGTGCCATCACAGAAGTGCAAGTTACCTTTGCCAAGGGCACTGACACAACCCCATACCATGACAGACCCTGGCTTTTGGACTTGTTGCTGGTAACAGTCTGGATGATCCTTTTCTTCTTTGGTCCGGACCACACGGCATCCATTCCTCCCAAAAAATACCTGAAATACTGATTCATCTGACCACAGTACACATTTCCACTGTGTGATGGTCCATCCCAGATGCCTCCGAGCCCAGAGAAGTCGACGGCGCTTCTGGACACTGTTAACATAGGGCTTCCTTTTGACACAGTACAGTTTTAACTGGCATTTGTGGATGTAACTATGTATTGTGGTACTTGACAAAGGTTTGCCAAAGTAGCCCATGTGGTGATATCGCTTATAGATGAATGACGATTCTTGATGCAGTGCCGCCTGAGGGATCGGAGATCACGGTTGTTCAGCTTAGGCTTGCGCCTTTGTCCTTTATGCACTGAAATTCCTCCAGATTCCTTGAATCTTTTAATTATGTTATGCACTGTTGAAGGTGAAATATCCAAATCTCTTCCCATCTTTCTTTGAGGAACATTGTTTTTAAACATTTCAATAATTTTCTCACGTATTTGTTGGCAAACTGGCGATCCTCGGCCCATCTTTGCTCCTAAAGGACTAGACCTTTCTTGGATGCTGCTTTTGTACCAGATCATAATTACAATCACCTGTTGACATCAACTGTTTCAAATCACATCATTATTTAACCAATTTACCTCATTACTAGCCCTAAATTGCTCCTGTCCCAACTTTTTTTGGAATGTGTTGCAGGTCTGAATGACAGGAAAGGATGTATATTTACAAATGACATAAAGTTGACCAGACAAAACATGAAATATTTTGTGTTCATATTGTCTGCAATGAAATACAAGTCAAAGTAAATTTAGAAATCACTACTTTCTTTTTTATTTGCGTTTTCCATACTGTCCTAACTTTTTCTGATTTGGGGTTGTATTTGCTTAATCTCAGATTAAATACATCTACAGATGCGAAAAAAATAAATCACTGGTATTCTGAGTCATAATGAGCTGCTTGTGAGGATAGTATCGGCTTCCAAATTATAAATCTTTAAATCCCCCCCATGTGACCCATGTAAGGGGGGAGTTCCCCCCCAGTTTAAAAACCGAAACTCAGGCCCTGGTCCACTCCTTGTGAAGCTCTCACAAGGGTTTGAATCAGATTTGCTTGACAGTATTCTCAAGCTTGCAGTCATCCCTGTTGCTTGTGAACCTATTCCTACCCAAATTCTTCCTTCCAGTCAACTTTGCATTTAATATGCTTTGATACAGCACTCTGTAAACAGCCACACCTTTCAGTAATGACCCTCTGTGACTTACCCTCTTTGTGGAGGCCGTCAATGTTCGTCTTCTGGATCATTGCCAAGTCAGCAGTCTTCCCCATTATTCAAAAAACAAGAGATACCCGGAATTTATACTGTAGGGATGGTCATTAATTGAAACTCAAATGTAAATATTCTAATATTTTGAGATACTGATTTTTGACTTTCATAAGCTGTAAGCTCTAATCATCCAAAATTAAAACAAAAAAACTTTTGAAATGTTTTACTTTACATGCAATGAATCAAAAATATATGAAAATTTCACTTTTTGAAATCACTTACAAGAAAAAATGAACTTTTTCACGACATTCTAATTTATTGAGATGCACCTGTATATGGTTTATGCTAGTACAGGCAGTTTAAAGTGCTTTGAATGTGGGGATGTGGGACATAAAAGGTCTACATGTCCACATAAGGCTGGAAGTAGCGGTGTTAGTGCTTCACTAACCTGGATCTTAGAGCCAGGATAAGTTTCCAACGGGACATAAGGGACTTTAACATCATCTGTTTGACTGAAACACGGCTCACGCCCTTGGTTCTGGACAATGCTGTAATGCCGTCTGACAACTTTTCTGTTTTACGGATGGACAGAACAGCGGAGGCCGGTAAATCCAAAGGTGGAGGAGTGTGTTTCATGACTAACAAGAAATGGTGTGACCCCAGGAATATCTCCTCTGTCGCGATCCTGCTCGCCTCATCTGGAACATCTATCCATCATTTGCTGCCCATTCTATCTACCCCGTAAGTTCTCCGCTGTCATCGCTACTGCTGCTTACATTCCACCTCAGGCAGACACCGGCTTGGCTTTGTCTAAACTTCATGATGTGATCAGCGGCTACATTAACAAACATCCTGACGCTGCTTTTATCATAGCGGGGGATTTTAACAAAGCCAACCTCAGGCAGGTCATGCCAAACATTCACCAGCATGTATCCTGTCCAACTAGAGGACCGAATACACTGGATCATTGCTACTCTCAGTTTAAGAATGCCTACAAAGCCCGCTCACTTCCGGCTTTTGGCAAATCGGACCACGCCGCCATTTTCCTCACACCAGAATATAAACAAAGGCTCGCACAGGAACCCCCGGTTGGTCCTCCCACTCGGAAACTATGCTGCAGGTGGCTCTTGATGACGTCGACTGGGACATGTTCAGGGCGAGCTCATCTGACGTCAGCGAGTTCACGGATGTAGCAGTGAGCTTTGTAAACACACTTACCGATCAAGCTACAGAAACGATAACTGTAAGGACCTTCCCTAATCAGAAACCGTGGGTGGACAGAACAATCCGTGATGCGGTTAACAAACGCACTGCCGCATACAACGAGGCTCTTTTGTCTGGGAATATGAGCGTGTATAAAGCATCGTGTTATGCTCTCAGACGAGCAGTAAGTGCTGTTACAAAGCACTTTGTATCCCTGTTACAAACATCAATACAAAGAGAGAATTGAGTCTCATTTTCAGCTCAATGACTCTCAACGCATGTGGCAGGGACTAAGGACCATCTGTGCCTTTGGAAACAAATCCTCTACGGAGGTGAGAGCAGATCCGTTACTGGCCAACGAATTAAACACATTCTACGGCCGCTTTGAATGCAATGGCGGCAGCACGGCTCTGCCGAGCAGCGCGTCAGGAAGCAGCAGGCAGAGAAGCGAGAATCATGTGATCACCCTGTCGGAGGACGAGGTTCAGAGGGCACTAAAGAGAGTGAACATCAGGAAAGCGGCTGGACCTGATGGGATTACTGGCCATGTTCTGAGATCATGCGCTGATCAGCTCACTGGTTTGTTCACTTCTATCTTCAACGAGTCCCTTGCTACCTCTGTAGTTCCCACCTCCTTTAAAAAATCCATCATCATCCCTGTGCCTAAGAACAATAAACCCTCTTGCCTGAATGACTATCGACCAGTGGCCCTCACATCTATAGTCATGAAGGTTTTTGAGAGACTTGTTAAGAGCCACATTAGCTCATCCATCCCTGTTACTTTGGACAATCTTCAGATTGCATATCGTCCCAATAGATCAACTGAGGATGCTATCTCTCACATTCTCCACTCCTCCCTCACACACATTGACAGCAGCAATGAGAGCTATGCAAGGCTGCTATTCATAGACTATAGCTCAGCTTTCAACACCATAGTCCCCATCAAGCTGACTAATAAACTCACAGGCCTCGGCCTAAACACTTCACTCTGCGACTGGATTCAAGACTTCCTCACCGGCAGACCTCAAGTGGTGAAGGTAGGCCAGTACACCTCAAACTCCATCACCCTGAACGTAGGAGCCCCGCAGGGTTGTGTCCTGAGTCCCCTGCTCTACTCTCTCTACACACTCTCTGACTGCGTGTCCTCTCACAGATCCACATCTATTATCAAATTTGCTGATGATACTGTGGTTCTGGGCCTCATTTCCAACAAGGATGAGACTGCATACTTGGATGAGGTGAAGAGACTTACATCATGGTGCCAGGACAACTGTCTCTCTCTGAATGTGAGCAAAACTAAAGAGCTGATTGTGGACTTCAGAAAGAGACACCTGCTGCCCTACACTCCTCTTATGATCAGTGGGACCCCTGTGGAGAGAGTAAGCAGCTTCAAGTACCTCGGTATAAACATCTCCGAGGACCTGACTTGGACTACACACATTCAAACACAGGTTAAGAAAGCCAGGCAAAGACTGTACCATCTGTGACAGCTGAGGAAATTCAGGGTCTCTCCAACAATCCTGAAAACTTTCTATTCTGGGACCATAGAAAGTGTATTGACTCAGTGCATCTCAGTGTGGTATGGAAACAGCTCCAGCCAAGACTGCAAGGCCTTGCAGAGAGTTGTGCGCTTAGCTGAGCGTATCTCTGGGTCTGCTCTCCCCTCTCTGCAGGACATCTACCTCAAACGCTGCAGAAGCAGAGCTGTCAAAATCACCAAGAATTCAAATCACCCTGGAAACGGTCTATTCACTCTGCTGCCATCTGGTAAGCGCTTCCGCAGCCTGATGGCTAAAACTGAGAGACTTAGGAGGAGTTTCTTCCCCCAGGCCATCAGGCTCCTGAACTCAAACTCAGCCTCTTAACATCATCATGAATTCACTTACTAATCACTCACAATCAGTAATATATTCACACTCATTATTATCTTCCTCATACTGACAGTGTCATTTGCACACAACACTTTCTGTGTCTTGATATCTTATCTTATTTTTTATATTTATTATTTTTGTGATTACTGCTTCATGTCAACCATGTTCAACCTGTTTGCACATTCCTCTCTCGTACAGCCATGCTTATCTTAATATTTAATTCTACAGCATACTGTCATGCACATTCTTTTATACTTTATATTTTATATTCTGTGCTTTATATCTTATTTTTTATTCATTTTATTTTATGCATACTTCCCTTGTGTTGTATTCTACAATATTTGCACTGTCCATGGAGCGGACCTAACTCACATTTCACTGCTGGTTATACAATCTCTGTATAGTCGTGTATGTGACAAATAAAAACTTGAACTTGAACACCAAATTCCATTGTTGACTTAGTGGCTAATGAATCTAACGTTAAGGGAGAGCAAACGACTCCTGATGGGAGTACGTTTGTTGATTCAGAGATCAGAAGTGAATCTAATGGAGAGCAAATGATTCATAAGGAAATAAAAGAAAGTGATGGGAATGATGTTGCATCGTGTAGTAGAATTTAATTGAACTCTTGTTATGTAAGTTAAGGAGGAATCTTGGTGGTTTTTTAGTTGCAGGTGTAAAGGAAACTTTTAAAGTGTATATGTCTGCTTATGCCGATGATATAACTCTTTGTATTTCTGGACAAAATGATGTGATGGCTTTGAAGGCAAGCATTGGGCAATATGAGTTGGCTTTCTCAGCTAAAGTTAATTAGGAGAATAGTGAGGGATTTATTATTGGCCGGTGGAGAGACACTGGACCTCCAATACTTCCAGGAGGTTTGACATGGGGGAGGGAGGGTATAAAAGTATTAGGTGTTTTTTTTAGGAAAAGAAAGTTTTAAAAAGAAGAATTGGGAGGGAGTGCTGGAGAAGGTGGCAGCTCGATTGTCTAAATGGAAATGGCTATTGCAACAATTATCCTATAGAGGGAGAGTTTTAGTGGCAAATAATCTGGCAGCCTCTACATTGTGGCATAAAGTTGTTGTTCTGGAACCATAAAGTGAACTGATTTGCAATATACAGAGGACAATTGTAGACTTTTTCTGGAGTGGTGAACACTGGACTCGAGCTGCAGTACTCTATTTACCAGTACATGAAGAAGGTCAAGGTCTGGTGGATGTGAAGAGTCGAATTGCTTCTTTCAGACTGCAAACAGTACATAAACTGCTTTATCAAGAAGAACTATCATGGATACTGTTGAAGAAAATTAATTTTGGTTGATTTTACATGATTTTCTATATGCTCGATCAGGTTCGATTTTTTGCGTTTTCGCAACCGTATCATGTATTTTGATAGGAAAGGATGAGGAATATGGAAAAACGCATGCGAAAATTTCGGACTCAGTGTGCAATGGCCTTAACACCGGATATCCAGCTTGCCAGACTGCATGCTATTACTGGTTTTCACCACTGTCTCTACTGTTCTTCTGGGTTCTTGAACTCATCGTTATCGCCGCCCCCTCTGCTATGTTCCTGGTCTTTAATTTGCTTTGCAAGGATGATGCTGAGCTCCAGGTCGGCCGGTGCGGGATAATCTGGGACGGGCTTATGAAGATTTACGCACTGCAGCTGGTGTCACCGCTCGTTTTGGAGGTGAGCTTTCTTGTCGAACAGTTTACTCGGCATGGCTTTGAGATCGCCTCCTCGTATGTGTGCAGCCGTAGCCCTTGCCCGCAGGAAGTTGATTGCTCTGTGTCACGTCCCACTGAGAAGACCGCTCTCCTGTGATTGATGCTTGGGCGTTATTGCACAGTGACACCAAGTTTCAGCCGACCGCAGTCCACCGGAGCAGCCCATCACTCTGCGTCACTGCTGGCCTGCCATGGTGAGAAGCAAGCCATATGATCTTTCCCAGCTAGAGGCTGAGCACCGGCGCAGACACCTGAGGATGTTCCTGAGCCAACTGATCGATGAGACCGAGGCTAGGCCAGTTCTGCCTCCTGTCAGGAACAACAGAGCAGGTAAGACAGAAAAGTGACTAATTTTAGCAATGGCTGACTGTTTTTTGTTTGGATAAGTTATATATTTCTAGCTCTTGATAAAAGAGACCACTACAAAACTGACAGTTCTTCTGAATTTACTCTTTATAATTTTTCATGTTTGAATAAATGACACTGATATAAAAGTACCTCAGTAACACCTGTTACTTAGTTATCTTAAATCTGTAACATTATATTTATTCAGGATACTGCAGTTTAAAGACACTTCTGTCAAATCCAAATAAGCTTAACAGGTCTTTATTAGAAAGTGTTTTTTGTGCTTGATGCACTTTAATTGTGCAGAAGTAGTGCTGAAGTCCAACTAAAGATATACTGAAGTATGTTTGATTGTGCTAAAGTGTAACTACTGCAAGTGTACTTCAGGTGCACTTTAAATATCTTGCATTTAAAGACAGATATTATTTGAAGATATTAAGAAATGTGCATTGTGCACTAGTAGTACTTCAAATACAGTTAATTTATTTTTATAACAGTAAGTCTCAACCGATATGTCAGTAAATGTTAAAAGATTTGAACTATACTTAGTTATGAAATAAATGTTTACCTTTCTTTTTTTTTTTTTTTTTTTTTTTTTTTTTACTGCGGATGGACTTTGGAATAAATTTATGTTCTCAATAAATAAAGACCTTCTCATGTTTTCTTTGTGTTTTGTCTCTTTCCCCCACTCTCATAGGGATCCATGTCTGAGTTGAACTGATCATCTGATTCCAGCACCAGGGACAGATGTGGACATCTACTCCAGCTGTAGGATAGATCACAGAGAGGCCTGCTTTGCAGCTGCATAAGGACCGCTACATGAAGAAGTGTCCAGTGAAGCATGGCGTGTGGAGTGACTGAGGGAAGCCACGTGGAGACCAGGAGATGCAGCACTGCAGGAGGAGAAGGAAGGAAGGTATGTAATTCACTCTATCCTTCTCTCACTCACACATACATGTGTGTACACACACACGCACACTCACTCACTCAATCTCTCTCTCTCTCACACACACACACACACACACACACACACTCACTCACTCTCTCTCACACACACTCTCACACGTAAACACACACACCAGGCCGACCTAAAAGATGTGTATCATGAGACGCCACAGCCTCTGAAGATGGGTCGGCCTGTACTTAACACTTATCTTAACACTCAGGGGTGCAAACTCGTCAGGGGTGAAAAAGGTGACAAACTAAACTACCCCCCCCCCCCAACACACACACACAATACATACCACAGGACTCACTCTCTGGCCCTGTGACACCCACCCAAGTAAAAAACAAAATACCAAAATATACCTTCATCACACAATATTTTTATCTGGTAAATGGAACAACAAACAATTTAAACAATTTAACAAGTGAAATGCGGAATGTTCTATTTAGCAACAAAAAATTGAAGTGGGTGAGTGGTAAAGTTTGGCTACCTGAACTAGTTAAATGCCAATGTAGGTAAAGGCAAGTTAATTCACATAGCACATTTCACACACAATGGCAAGTCAAACTGCTTTACAGGAAGAAAATGTTACACACTGCAAAAAAAATGTTTTTCTTACATGTTTTGTCTTGTTTCCAGTCCAAATATCTAATAATTCTTAAAAAATAAGTCAAAATAACCTTGTTTTCGGTTTGAAATAAAATTATTTTGCTTACCCCATTTGCAGATTATTTAGTTTGTTTTAAGGAAAAACTCACTTAGTTTTGAAAATAAGACAATTTTTACTAGAAAATGCTTCTTGATTTAAGAATTTTTAGATATTTGGACTAGAAACAAGAAAAACTAAGTAGGAAAGCATTTTTTGCAGTGCACCATTCAAGGATAAACACCTTTATATGATTAAAAGACGTTTGAGGACAACTACGGTCTAAAAACAAACAAGGATTGTTGTTAAGATGTTACATGAACTTAGTCAGGGCAAATAAACCACTGTAAATCTTCATTTCAGCACTCAAACTTTTGAAGCAGCTGACGGGCTAAACGCGAGGTGTCTCTCCGTCTTGAAACAGGCTATTACAGGCTGACACTTGAGCTGAGTGATACTAATATTACTGTACATTAAACGGTATGCTTTGCTTATAGGTCGAACCGTTCTCAAATCCACTTCTAATGTAGCGATTATATAATCTTCATATCGATCGCAACAGCAGCCTCATGCAAAAAAAACAAAAAAAAAAAACGCCTCACGCGGTAATCACCATTTAAACTGAAACACCATAATTTACAGCAGATACAAATGCATTCCGAACTTAATTTAGCTAGCTACAAACAGGCTAATCTAACCACCACAATTACTTCAAAAATAAATTGCTTATAGTTAGCTTGTTCCTTCACGTTTTACGTAGCCTCTGGAAATATGTACAGTTGCCTGCAGCGTCTAAAAGTCAGGCTTCAGGAGTGAGATAGGTTGGATTATGAGGGAAAGAACATTAAAGGAACACTCCACTTTTTTGGAAATAGGCTCATTTTACACCTCCCCTAGAGTTAAAAAGTTGAGATTTACCGTTTTTGAATCCATTCAGCCAATCTCCGGGTCTGGCGGTAGCACTTTTAGCTTAGCTTAGCATAGTTCATTGAATCGGATTAATTAACACTATACTGGAATTTAGAAATTCCAGTATAGTGTTCCTTTAAGGTAAGCCAATCAGAGGCAGTGTAGGGCGGGTCCATTCCTTTGCCAACAGGGGGAAATATACGCTACAGGTGACGTGACACAGATGACTCTCAGATACGACGACTACGACCTCCCCCCCCCACACACACACACACACACATTTTTTTTATTTTTACAGATCTACACGATTCACGTGAATGACCTATTTCAAGGTGAAAACGGGCAGATTTTGCCGAAAGGTGACAAGTTTGCACCCCTGAACACTCGTTCGACTAACGCGGCTCTTGTGTCGGTATTTAAATAGCCAGCTGTTAAACGGTACCTGTTTCTACCGGCAGGTGGGACTGTTGTCAGAAGGCAAGTTCAATTTTACTTCCCTCTCTTTTTCTCCAGTGTTTTACCAACTCAGAAAGTTTTAATTAATGTAAAAATATACCTCACTGTCATGATCTAGCCTTGGTTATATTTATATTTCAATAAAAAATCTAAAAATTGTATGCCCTTAATGTTGTGGCGTTTTTGAAAAGTGAAAACATACCCGAAATTTGTGCTTTGCATTTCACTGAAGTGCACACACACAGCAGTGAGTAGTCAACTCAACTCAACTCAGGGATTAACATTTCCTTTATATATTCAGGAGCCTGAGTGTGCAATGCTTTATAGACAAACATTAACACCTTGTATTGTTTTCTGTATTTTACAGGCAACCAATGAAGCGATATCAATACAGGAGGGAACACACACACACACACACACACACAGTTGAACACACACCCAGAACAGTGGACAGCCAGTGGAGCAGATTGGGGTTTGGTGCCTTGCTCAAGGGTCTCATCTCAGTCGTGTTATTGAAGGTGGAAGAGAGCGCTTTTCATTTTCCCCAGTGGTATCAAAAAATGGCGTTGAATATCAATATTTTTCAAGGTATTGTATCGAATTTAGAAATTCCAGTATGGTGACAACACTACACCTCAGTTAATCACTCAGAAAAGAAAAATATTGCTGTGAAAGACATGCAAACAGCAATTGAGGAAAGACAACAAAGAGATGGTGAGAGATTAACTTGACATACAAACAAAATTAAATAAACAGACAAGATCGAGATATCAGGACTTTTAAAAGACAAGACAGGTGGGGTATTGTTCTTAGGGGCTAAAACCCTTATCTCTTCTGACCCTAGCAACGTCCCTGCCTGCACCCAAAAGTAACTGACAATAACTATTGTCAACTCATGGTTTTAGACTTTATCTGCATGGATTTCTGTAAAATGAACAAACATGAAATGAAACATTGGCTCTGAGGAATTTAAATTCAGGAACTCAAAATAATTATATACAAGAAAGGGAAAAGGGGAAAGGGAAGTGGTGTGTGGCCAAGTATGGTGGTGACCCATACTCGGAATTTGTGCTCTGCATTTAACCCATCCAAGTGCACACAGTGAACATACACCTGGAGCAGTGGGCAGCCAATGCTGCGGCGCCCAGGAAGTAGTTGTCACAGCAACTTGTCAGACGAGCTTATTTCTGGTAGTGACATCCGCAAATGAGCCAATCACTGTTTGTTGCGCTTCGGGAATTCTACCGGGAATCGACCAATGAGAGGAATGCCTGTCAAACATCATTGGCCAATCAAATGAAAGACTGTAACTAAGGCCCGCGCTGCTTCTTTGACCAATCAGATAAAGGCTCATATTGACCAATCGGGTCTTAAGTGGGTAAGTTATTACAATAAGTTTGTTAATGTTACCTGTCGCCACTAAGTTTTTTTTCTGTGTACGTACAGTTCAGTACATTTGTCAACGCCATCGAAACTGACGTAAGTGTGTATACATTTACGTCATATTTCGTTATGAAAAGGTTGTTCGTTAATTCGCGATTTGTTTGATTATGTTTGTGGTTCTATGTGTTATGTGCTCGCTTTTTTTCGTTTAACTATACTGTTAAAACCTTAAAACCATGATATGCTTGGTGATTTTGGTATTTTAATCTCTTGAAAATTTCATTCTATCTATGAGGTGATCTTTCAAACGATTTATGATTTCTTTCAGTCCCTTAGTAACTTACATTAATAACATTGTAGAATGTCCCATTACATTACATTCCTTCTCCGCAGGTATTAATTATATTGCTTATCATGAAAGTTAAGAACAAGCTTATAATTGACTTAAAGACCTGAAAACATGTATCATGTGTTGACACTATATCCTCAGTTAATTGTAAATATAGGTCTTTAATACTTTTATAAGAGTCATTATGTAAAGTTGTCAATAAATAAATAAATCAGTTTAATAAACTCAGTTTCAAAATAAACACTAAACATCAAGACTGGAGTGTTTAAAATATACAAATACACTAAGCAATACATTAAGCATGTATTGATGTGTTTATTTTATAGGCCTATTATATATAATATATTTCTATATTTTTAATAATTATTTTATAGAATGGAGCCTAAATTTAGGATGAAGCCGGAAGGGGGTCTGAATATGTGTGACTCCTTGGCCGCTCTTAAGAAGAAGGAGGAGAATAAGAAAAAACCTTGGTCTCGGGCTCTTTCCCCAGATAAGGTGTTGGAGGCTGCTAGACGAGCTGTACGGCACCAGGGTGAAGACCCGAGCAATAAAAAATATGTTCTGGGGCAACATGAAATGCAGTTTGGTGTGTTCAAAGGCCAGACATTTAAGTGGGTTGCTGAAAATGCCCTCGGTTATGCTAGGTATTTGGTGGCAAGTATGAGGAGGGAATCATCTGATGTTAAAGACTCCAAAAATCACCACGCTAATAAAGCAGCCTTTGCAGAGTACATTGGACTTTTCCCAGAGGGTCGTGAGGCCATTCGTATCAAAACTGAAAACATGGGTTGCCCAAGCTCCCAGCATATGTCCCAGCAGAAGTCTCCCAGTGCCCCACAGTCCTTACCTTCAGTCTCCTCTGTTCGTTCCCTTCTGATTGGCAAAACACGCCATCCACAGAGCATTGACAAAGCGGTCAAAAAAATGGTAATGTCACCAGCAGCCAAACCTGGTAAGCAGTCTTTATAAATATTAATGCATTTATCTTGATCTGACAGTGCTTATAGACAGTTATTATTAGTACAGTAAAGTAAAATTAAAAGTAATATAAAATTTGTTTGGGTTTGTGTTTGTTTTTTGCAGCAAGGCTGCATTTATTTACCTTAAAACATAGTAAAACAGAAATATTGTGAAATATTATAACTTAAAAGAACTGTTTTCTGTTAATTTGATTTTTTTTTTTTAAATATCTGACACAATGCTTACAGTGTATATTAGTACAGACTAAAGAGCTGCAAGAATTGTGTAGCTTGTGTAATTTGTTGTATCTGTATTCTTCAGCTTTGACTGGAAGATTTGCAAAGACACCGCAGCCTTCTGTGCCAGTGCCTGTAGAATCATCTAGTATGGCCTCATTTGGGCCATCTGAGCAGGATGACCATGAACTTGTTGCTCAGGCAAACGTGCTGGAATCTCAGGTGTCCAGTAAGTCCCTGAACATCTAAAAGCTTTTTTGGTTTATTTTGTAAGGTTATGTATGACATGTTTTTTCTGTTCATTTAAGCTTGACATTAGTCATAGGCTTCAATTTCCCTGCATTCTTACCTCAAAACTGGCATGTGACATGACAGTGGTCCGTCTTCTACGTCAGAGAGGCCTGGGAAACAGCAGCAGTCAAGTGCAGAAGCAGCTAGAGGAGCAGCATTCTGAGATCTAGATGCAGAAGGTCATGCAGTATCTGACAGATTGCCAGAGCTTTCGCGAAGCGATCACTGCAGGTCTTGTGATGCCCGTGTCTTTTGAAAAACCACCTGCAATGCACCCTGTACCCAAGCACCGGTGGCTGATGCAGGTGTATGCTCAGGATGTCCTTCAAAGTCTGGATGAGATCAAAGCTAGTATAACCTCACAGTTTGGACAAGTGCTGAAAATGGATTCCACCAAGAAAGTTGCACGCAAGCTTGCTGGTCACAGTGCTGGAACAGCCTCTTGGGTCAGAAACGTTGTAAATGAACATGGTCAGGTCATTATGACAGTTCTTACAGCAAGAAGGCTTTGGATTGGCGCCCATGGTTGCTGGCATCATTAAAAGGTACAAGGATGCTGCAGTGCCTCCACCTGAATTGCTGTATGTTGACAGAGACTGCTGTGGGGGTACTTACCTCAAAAAAATATTTGAGGAATGGAAGGACATGGAAATCAGACTGGACATCTGGCATTTCATGAGAAGGATTTCTGTAGGATGCACAACAGATTCTCATCAGCTCTATTCAACGTTCATGGCCCACCTCAGCCGCTGTATTTTCTCCTGGGATCAGGAGGACGTGGACAGGCTTATAAGGGCAAAGCGTGCAAAGTTGGAGACTCAGCTGATGCAACCTTCAGATGCTGATGTTTTGCGTCGCCTTAGTAAGAGTGAACTGGCCCTACACTGTAAAAGAACAACACGTGGCACAAGGAGAGACTGTAGATCTTATCTCCCAGCTGATCAAGTCCTTTGAAGGGGAGAGGGGACGTGATACTTTGGGTGTGCCTCTCATCAATTCTGCTCAAATGGCTGTGATATGGAAGTCTCAGAGGAAGCATGTAGCCTGCTTTCAGGATCCCTCAGGTGTACAGCTCTACGTGCAGACAGAAACCCTGAAAAAGGGAGGGCACACTGCCAACATATAGGTGTGCAAGAGGTTCAACTTCTTTAGAATCGTTCCACCTACATCTAAACAGGTTCATTCCAGGTAAAGTAACTGTCCTGTAAGTCTTTTAAATGTAATGTATTATGTTTGTAACATAAGTGTTCTGTCATTTAAATTTTAGGGATGCTGGCCAGTGATACATTTTTCCAGGCCTACCTGTTGGATGGATTGGCCAGGTGGAATGAAGACAGAGCAAATGCTGCAACCTCTCAGGGCAAGCAGGGGTACCATTCATACAGTGGCCTTCTTCGTCATGCTACTAATGTGCTGGGAGAAGATGTTCTTGGAGAGAAGCTGGTGCCATTTACTACTCCACATCAATATACTGGTACATTTATTGCAGTTGTCTGTCAAAGTTAACTGAGCATTAGTCTTTATTATACTGTATTATAAAAACTGTGAACTGTAAACTTGTGGTTTACTGCTGACAAATGATTTTTTTCTTTTGTTGTGTGTTAGGTGAACTGATTGGAGTAGAATACCTTTACCAGCAGACCGTTGAGGTTGCAAAGGTCTACAAGTCTGCAATTCAGGAACTAGAGACTGCTGATGTACGTGTTGCAGAAGATGAGAGCTATGTGGAACCTTTGGACTTTGATGACTTAACTCTCTCTACATTTGATGAAGAAGAGCCTCCCCGAGTGTTGTCCTCTGCACCATCTACAGTGCCCTCAGAGAATCCACACGTTCTGCCCTCTGTGCCATCAGTGGTTCCCCAGGTGTTGTCCTCTGCACCATCTACAGTGCCTTCAGAGAATCCACACGTTCTGCCCTCTGAGCCATCAGTGGTTCCCCAAGTGTTGTCCTCTGCACCATCTACAGTGCCCTCAGAGAATCCACACGTTCTGCCCTCTGCGCCATCAGTGGTTCCCCGAGTGTTGTCCTCTGCACCATCTACAGTGCCCTCAGAGAATCCACCTTTTGGTACCTCGCAAACTCCACCCACCACACAGTCTGCAGCAGATCTACAATGGATGCACAAAAACATGTCTAGTGAGGTGTCTTCCTCTGCAATGCAATCTGCTTTTCCTGATGTAAGAATCCAGGTTTTTCATACATTATATGTAGGTACCGGGTTGTTTAACCAGAAATATAATTTTCTGTTTGATATCTTTTATTATAATTTCTCTTTACTTTATTTATTAATTCCATGTATATACATTGTTTGTGTCTACATGCACTGGTGGTCAAACTATTTTTTGAAGAAAAAAAAACTTCTAATTCTTAGTAAGGCTGAAATTATTTAGAAATGGTAATATTATGGTTTTTACCATTTTAAATAAAATATTGAACAGATTTTTAAGATAAGATTTAAGATTTTAAAGTAATGAATTACTGGGTTGACAAAATTGAATTTTCAGCAGCTGTTACGACAGTCTTCTGTCACATAATTCACATGATCTTACATTTTATTTGATTTCATTTTATTTAGGATTCTGTTGGACCTGACAACATTAAAGGTTTTAGTGCAGTCCAGAAGTTAGCGGAGACATTGGTTGGACTCAGGGACCACAGCCTTGCCTTGACGAGAGAAATCTGCACAAATTATAAATTTGTGGCAAGGGTTGGCAGATTATGACAAAGAGGGGATTGTGTACTCAGCACGCCACCAGTCCTCCCTCAACAAAGGGCGGTTTAGGGCAACCAAAAAAATTGTGGCACCAGGAGTAGAGAGTACCAGAAGGTAATATCTTTTTCATTCCATGTCTGACTGTTTCTTGAATAATATGATTACAATTGTGCTCATAAGTTTACATACCCCTTGCAGAATGTGCATGTTTAAATGTGTGCCTACGTAATCCAAAATATTTTTTAATGTCTTATCACTGTCAAATGCTTAAAACTGTCATTGTCTTGCAGTGCATGCAGATGTCCCCACAGATGTGGACATGCCAGCCCACTGTGGTGAGCAATGTGAGGATC
Organism: Schizothorax lantsangensis; assembly: GCA_027422415.1. Lineage (NCBI taxonomy): Eukaryota > Metazoa > Chordata > Actinopteri > Cypriniformes > Cyprinidae > Schizothorax > Schizothorax lantsangensis. Next base: position 165,606 of record JAPDDO010000325.1, read on the forward strand.
TGACTATGAAATCAAACCTCAGGCCCTGTCGCGCCTCATGGACCCTAGGATCCCCTTCAAGAGAAATTGGTATGTTAGTTGTACTGCTTTGTCACAAATATTTTTTTCTCATATTCATGGTATTGTGTCATTTTCTTTTGTATTGTTGCAAAGTGCCAGAGCTTAAAGTTATCAGGCACTATGCCTGATTTTATACATAGAGCAGTTTTCAATTCACGTATACTTAATTCAATATATTTCCTCCAGGACAACTTTCAAGGCTCACAGATATTTTCTGAAATGCTTTTTGTTTGACACTTGTTTGCATTTCTTTGTAATATGTGTAATGTGTAGGTGAACTATGTACTGGATGAGGACAGACCAATGAATGAAATAATCATAAAAGATTGTCAGACATGCCTCACAAGAGAGAACTTTGTAACCCTGGGACTAAGAAAGGAAATGGATTCAGTGGTGGGGAACAGTTTTAGTTTTACTTTCGAAGTAATTGCACTTTTTATGGAATTGGGATTAAAAAAAGTGTTATATTTACAGGTGGGAAATGTTTGTTTCAGGATCATGAAGGAAATAATTCAGCATCAGGTGTGTGTGTGTGTCTGTATATACCGATATATGTGAGACATTCAATTGAAAAACTGTCTGTAAATATTGATAGAGATGTCCACTACAGGGCAAAGATGTTTACGTTGTAGATCTACATATTCCACCAACTTGGCTCTTGCCCTCATCCTGTGACCCTCTCCTCTGTCTTCCAGTAAGTAATCATAATACATTCAACTAATAATGATAACCCTTATATCTTACAAAACACTTTTCAAAACAAAATTGCATCACACAAAAAGATAAAAACACTTCAAGGTCATACAACATGAAGGAAATGCAAAAGAAAAAGAAAAAAACATTCAAATTGTCATTACAAATTTAAATAAAATCATGTTAAATAAAGATTTTAAAAAAAGAAAATAAAATAAAAAGTGTTAAGAAATGACTTCAAAGATGAAAGAGTGTTGCTAGCATTGTCAGGCAGAGTTGAAAATAGCCTTTATCAAAATTAATGCAAATTTGCAATACATTCTTTCTTGTTTAAGTTGGACTCCCAAAAGAAAGATGCCTTGATTTTCATTACACATGGACCTTACCGAAACATCTTAAGGTTTCTAAAGGAAGATGTTTACTGGAAGGTGTGTTCCCCAGCCTTGTTCTGACTGTTTGAACTACTGTTAGTCGTGTTCCCCAGACTTGCTCATATTGTTTGAGCTATAGCTGTTTGTCAGTCGTGTTCCTAAGACTGACATGTTCTGCAGCTCAAAAACACTGTGTTCCTCAACAGAACATTTTTGTGTCTGTTCCAGTACTTCTAGAAGTTACTGATGCTTTGTTTTTATCAGGTCTGTTGCACAGCACATTGTCTCAGGACCATTGAGCGAATTAACAGGCCTGGATGTTAAGGTAAAAATTATTTGCAAAGGACATTATTCCAGTATTCATTTTTTTATTTATTTTTTTATTTTTTGTATTAATTGTTTTGTATTACAACTTTGACTATTTCTCACTTCAGCCTTACAACCTGAACACCCTCCTATTTCCAAGAAAGACCCTATTACACTAACACGCATCTCTAAGCTAGATTGGTGTTCATTAAACTTGATTGTTCTTTTATTTATTTTAAAAAGGGGCTCCCTCGACAACATTATGGCATTGACTGCGGAATCTTCATGATAATGGTGAGTGAACAGTTTTCCAGTAAAAAATAAATAAAAAATGAGCATTTTTAATTCATGCTATCTCACAGAATGTCCATTAACAATGCCTATAGCCCTTATCATACATGCAGCTTTTACTTTATTTTACTGGCATTGGGCTTATGTGTAAATGGAATAAGGACTTAAATTAAATGATTGCAGTACAATGTCAGTCCTCGGTGATGCAGCTTTCAGTTGTTTCCCTTCTCCTCACTTCCACCTAAAGCAGTTTGTTAATGTAATGGGAGTAATACTGTTGCAATAGAGGATTCTCTATTTTTAATTTGATTTAGCTTGCTGACTTCACAACATGCACACACACAATTATTTTTGCAAACTTTGCTACATTTGCAGTACTCCTGGTATGTTGTCATGGATGCTCCATTTGATTTCACAGTTGTAAGTATGAATTCAATACTCATAACTATGGTTAAAATATGTGCTTTGATTTTGGATTTGGTCCAGGAAGGGGCCACTCAGGCAGGGAATAGAGATGGCAAGGGGAAGTCTGCACCCAATTTTCCGCATCCCTAGGAAGAGGAAGTATGAGGTCACCATGATAAGAATTATGGCTAAATATTTACAGGCCCAAAAACTTAGAGTAAAAATGTATTTGTAATTCTTGTGCTTTACATGTTCTAGGCTATGTAATATGTATCTCATTCCCTTTATGTAAAGGAACCTGTCCTCTCAAACCCATGCAAGGTGAAGAAGCCATGCGAAGTCGAGTCCTCTCCAAAGGGAATGGGCATTTTGCAGGCATGTAAACATGCCAGCTTTCCACTTCATACATACTGTATCTTAATCCAAGATGCAACAATAACTACATATGCTATTTGCAGGACATAAATGTGAAGGGTACAGAACATGCAGATTAAGAGTGGTCCTTTTTATTGGTCCAAGATGATGATAACTTAATATTGAGCCTATTGATTTTGCAGTGACTCATGTTTTATGTTTACAGCTGCCTGAGTAAATTTACATTTACATTTAGTCATTTGGCAGACGCTTTTATCCAAAGCGACTTACAATTGGGGAATACGTCAAAAGTTATCATTATGCACTTTTAAAAATATCTTGAAACAGATTTCTTCATTAGGGCCTTTTCTTGATTTTTTTTTTTATTGTTGCATATTTGTTTTAACACACTGGTTATTGTAGGCTACTTTGTTTTACTTTATTTCTTTTATGTTTGTATTTTGTTCTTTTCTGTGAAATATTTTGACAATCAAAGAAGGATCTTTCATTTATTTCCAATTTACTAATATTTAACAATGCTAATCAAATGTATTTTTGAAATGGCTAGAAATTAGCTTGGATGATTTGTACATAAATAACCTCTGTCCAACTATGGTTAATCAAACCTCTCGATTTATCTAAAAACAGCCCATGGCTCTAAAGACTTCATATAAAAGGTCAATGTTATGTCATATTATGTCAGATATCTCAACTGAATTTAAAATCATTGCAATCAATTCTCAGTTGTTGGCAATAGTAAGTAGCAATTCCTATCAAACAACATCAAATGCAAAAATAGTTGGAAACGATGATATCATAACACACTAAATGCTCTGATAGAATTGCTGTTTGGACATTTATTGGGAGCTTATTTTTTTAAATCCAGTGTTTGTTTTCAGTTCTGATTTTAGTTAGATTTTTTATTTTTCATGAAAACTCACTAAATATTAGCAACACATTCAATGGCACTCTCCTCTAAAACAGTGAATATACAGTTATATGACAGTTATAGGTAACGACACTGTCTGCAAATGCATTAAATGCATTGTGATGTTATCACAAATATGATAAATTCATTATAGTGTTATATTTGGTCTCCACATCTTATGTAGGCTATTTAGGGAATAGTGCATCTGACCCTAGTTCTGTCTTAAATCAGAAGATATATATATATAATATATATATATATATATATATATATTTATTTCAACCCAAGTACACAATACATGTATGGCCACATGAACTTTAAGAATCATATACTTTTTTGTTTGTTTGTTTAGATAAATCGCTCAGAGGGTTTGACCAAACAATTAGACAAACTAGTTTTATTTTTATTTTTAATAAATCATCCAAGCACTCGATTCCTAGCCATTTCTAATATACATTTGATATGACTAAATATTATTAAATTGTAGAGAAATTCCAGGATCAGTTCCCTCTTCAGGTAGGCCTAGTATTTTCATCAGGTCAGTCATAGAAAATTCTGATTGGCTGATAACTTTTGACGTTTAATCCAGGTATGAAAATAATTAATATCTAGCTCAAGAGCACGGAGAGATGTGCGAGTGCACAGGACAAAGTTTGAGCGCGCACACGCATACTTGAGCAAGAGGAGAGACACGTTTTAAGTGCAAGCACTCTCTCTGCAGGAGAGCAGCGTATATCCGAGCGCGCATGTCCGGTTTTGTGCGAGAGCAAAGGAAATCCGCGTGCGAGCAGGGAGATTTGCGCTCGCGCATTATATTAATCTACTTTCGCGCTACAAAAATGCGCTCTCAACATTTGGCAGTAAAATAACACCATATAAGTTTATTTTTGCCTGCCGTTATTGTGAAAGTTCTTATGTGAGGACTCTTATTTTGACGTGTTTCCGCGAGCGACGCACATTAGCTAGCAGGAAGCAGCGAACTCGAGAAGCGTTTTTTTCCTGGGCGCGAGCTTGAGGGAGGGCGGTTGGTAGACAGCTGGATTGTGACTGGAGCTGATGGTAGGAAGTGATGTGGATTCCGGAAGCGATCCGGAAATGGAGGATGAATTGGTTGATGCGGATAGTGGAGGCAATGCAAGTAACCAGTGGAAAGCAGTAGAACCTTGGAAAAGAAAGAAAAGTTGGGGTCAAATTTCAGAAACGGATAGTGAAGTAGGAAATCACCAGGCAAGAAGGAGAAAAGAGGAATTTAAGGTATTGCTGAAGTTTGCTACTGAGTCTGGTAATAGTATTAACCCTTTGAAACTAACCAAAACACTTAAAGAAATAGTAGGGACGATTGAATGTATTAAGACTTTGAGGGATGGCAAATTGATGCTGTTCTGTAAAGACGGTAACTTAGGCAGCAAAAAACAGCCATGGGAATAAAAACACTGATTGGACATAAAGTTGTATGCTCAATCCCAGAAGAGAAGAGTTGGGTTAGAGGTGTAATATCAGGGATTCCAAATGATGTTTCAAGTGAGAAAATCAAAAGAAATATAACTGGGGCAGCAGTAAATGATGTCAGAAGGCTCAACTGCATCAGAAATAATGAAAAAATAGACAGTCTCTCAGTAGTGTTAAACTTTGATGAGAACAAATTACCTGAGAGAGTTTATTTAGGGTTTGTGAGCTATGCTGTTAGACCATACGTTCCGCCGCCGCTGAGATGTTATAAATGCCAAAAATTTGGTCACGTAACGGCAGCGTGTAGAGGAAAGCAGAGATGTGCGCGTTGTGGAGGAGATCATGAGTACGGCAAGTGTGGGCAAGGTATTAAACCTAAGTGCTGTAATTGTGGAGGAGAGCACAGTGCTGGATATGCAGGATGTCTAGTAAGGAAAAATGCAGTGAAAGTTCAAAATGTCAGAGTGGCTGAAGGAATATCATACGCTGAGGCTATAAAGAAAGTAAAACAGACACCTAAAGTACTAGAAACCAGGACAACAGAACCACAACAAAAAAAAAGTTGAAAGAGCAAAGTAAAGAGAACGAAGTGAGTGTGGACAAAGTATCATTTGTAACGTTCATAGCAGAAGTGGTGAATTGCGCCGCCCAAACTGAAAGCAGGACAGAGAGAATTAAAATCATAATCAGAGCTGCTGAAAAGTACTTGGAGTTAGAGGATGTTACGGTAGATATGATAAACGATAGGCTTAAGATGCAAACAGTAAACAGTCAGACAGTAAACAGTCAAACATGTGGTGGTACTTAATGGTGATAACAATACTGCAATGGAATGCAAGAAGTTTGATAGCTAATGGACAAGAATTTAAAAAATTTATAACAAATCAAGAAAACGTCTCAGGTTACGTATGTAACCATGGTTCCCTGAGAGTAGGGAACGAGACACTGCGCCCTATAGGGGTCGCTATGGGGAACGTCGTCAGCGTGACCCGTGTCTGAAGCATACATGCAAAAACACCACTTGTTGGCCGGCGACAGCCTATGACGTCACTACTGGCACGAACCACAGTATAAAGGGGTGCCGGGAAAATACGTCATCCACTTCTTCGTCTGAAGCTTGCGTCCGAAGCATGGCACCGCGCCTAGAGGACGCAGTGTCTCGTTCCCTACTCTCAGGGAACCATGGTTACATACGTAACCTGAGACGTTCCCTTTCGAGGGAACTTCGAACTGCGTCCTCTAGGGGTCGCTATGGGGAACGGAATACCCACGCCACCATGCTGAGGGGAGTGCAAGCCAAGCACACAAGGCGAGCACTAAGTACCAACTCTACCCGGCTACAGGAGTTGCCCCTGTGACGGTTAGACGGCTGTCAGTGACATTATCCCCTACGGCCAAAGACCCGAGCTGCATACCCTGAACTTACCTGTTAAGGGCCGGGACTCCCGGACCCAGGGTAGAGCTCGAAGGCTTAGAATCATAAGAAAAGATTCCTTTAAGGGGATACGGCCAAGTGCCTAGGATAGTAGCTAGGTCCTGGCCTGTCACCCAGGGGCTACCGCTTGCTCTGCATGAGCTAAATGAGGGAACTGTCTCAACAGACCCTTGGTAGTAACACCCTGTTCAAGTCAGTATCACTATGATACATAGGTAGAGTGGGCCCAAGGCGAAACCGGGGCCTGCCAACTCAAAGAAAGGGCACGAAGCCGCAGCACGTAATCCCTACCATACAGGATTTCTAGAAAGACTGCAAAACCACTTGATGTGCGATCTTACCACAATGTGGATTTTTAGAAAAGTGCCCAGAGACTAGCGTGCGCACTTACATAACATGGATTTCTTTTCCGTTCTAGGGAATCACAGAGGCTGTCATACGCAGCGAGCAGCTTAACAGGGAGACCGAGAGAGGCCTAACAACCTGAAGTTTGCTGATTCCGAGCTCTGGGGAGCGGAGAACCTAACTCTCAGCATGAGAGGGAACTTAGACGCTTCAGAAGGGAGTGGCATGCTCATATGTGACCCTCAACAGAGAGGGGAGCAATGCTAGCTCGACCAACCAGGAGAGCATAAGGCTGCTGTGACAGCTCTGGAGAGCGGAGAACTCAACTCTCAGCATGAGGGAACTCAGATGCTCAGAAGGGAGCGGCATGCTCATAGGTGATGCTCGAGCGATGCTAGCTCGACCGACAAGGAGAGCAACCTAACAGGGAGGCAGAGAGAGGCCTAGCAACCTGAGGTCGCTGAATCACAGCGCTCGTGATCTAATTTGTCTTTCAAGCCCAGAGCATTGGGCGAAATAGGTAGAGTGGGGCCCAAGGGCGAAACCGGGGCCTGACCAACTCAAAGAAAAGGCACGAAGCCGCAGCGCGTAACCCTTACCGTACAGGATTTTAGAAAGAACGCAAAACACTTGATGTGCGATCTTACCACAACGTGGATTTTTAGAAAGTGCACAGAGACTTAGCGTGCGCACTTACCATAACATGGATTTAAACTGTTCTAGGGAGCCGCAAAGTGAGCAACTTAACAGGGAGGCCTAAAGAGGCCTAACATCCTGAAGCTGCTAACTGACAGCTTTGGAGAGCGGTGTCACAGTGCTCGGAAGGGAATAGCGTTGCTCATAGGTGACCCTTTATGGTGAGGGGAGCGATGCTAGCTCGACCATAAGAAGAGCACCTCCAAATCACAGAGCTCTGGGAAGCGGAGGACCCAACTCTCAGAATGAGAGGGAACTCAGACGCTCGGAAGGGAGCGGCATGCTCAAAGGTGACCCTCTAAGTGAGGGGAGCAATGCTAGCTCGACCATAGGAGAGCAGCCTAGCAGGGAGACATAAAGAAGCCTAACAACCTGAGGCTACTGTGACAGCTCAGAAGGGAGCGGGCATGCTCAAGGTGACCCTCTATAGTGAGGGGAGCAATACTAGCTCGACCAGCCAAGAGTGAGGCTGCTGTGACCGCACCGGAGAGCGGAGAACCCACTCTAACATTACAGGGAACTCAGAAGGGAGTGCTCGACCGACAAGGAGAGCAACCTAACAGGGAGGCAGAGAGAGGCCTATCAACCTGAGGCCGCTGCATCACAGCCTTCGGAAGGGAGCAGAGTGCTCATAGGTGACCCTCTCGATGAGGGGAGCAATACTGGCTCGACCGACCCGGAGAGCACCTGAGGCCGCTGAATCACAGCCCTTGGAAGGGAGCGGCATGTCCATAGGTGACCCTTCTATGGTGAGGGGAACAATGCTAGCTCGACCGTACTCAGGGAGAGCAACGTCTAAAATCACAGAGCTCCTGGCATCGGAGAGCTCCACTCTCAGCATGAGAGGGAACTCAACCGCTCAGAAGGGAGCTGCATGCTCATCGGTGACCCTCTAAGGTGAGGGGAGCAATGCTAGCTCGACCGACAAGGAAAGCAACCTACCTGAGGCCGCTGAATCACAGCGCTCGGCAGGGAGCAGTGTGCTCATAAACGACCATCTACGATGAGGGGCTTTATGCTCTATACATAGGTAGAGTGGGGCCCAAGGTGAAAACGGGGCCTGACCAACTCAAAGAAAGGGCACGAAGCCGCAGCTCGTAACTCCTACCGTACAGGATTTTTAGAAAAGAACGCAAAACACTTGATGTGCGATCTTACCACAACGTGGGATTAGAAAAGTGCACAGAGACTTATCGTGCACACTTACCATATGCTGTCAGAGCTCTGGAGAGCGGAGAACTTAACTCTCAGCATGAGAGGGAACTCAATCGCTCAGAAGGGAGCGGCATGCTCATAGGTGACCCTCTATGGTGAGGGGAGCAATGCTGGCTCGACCAACCAGGAGAGCATGAGGTTACTGTGACAGCTCCGGAGAGCGGGGAACTCGACTCTCAGCACGAGAGGGAACCCAGACGCTCAGAAGGGAGCGGCATGCTCATAGGTGACCCTTTATGGTGAGGGGAGCAATGCTAGCCACTTCCTGAAACCTAAGTAGCCCTCCAGTAGCCACAATCCTAGCAGGGGAACACTCTAGGCAAGGGCTCAGGGAGATGCTACTTAAACCCCCGAGAGGGGAGCAGTCCCTGAGCCTAGTCGTAGGGGGACACCGCCTTTTGAGGAAGGTGCATGGCTATCTGAGGATAGCCATGCACCTTCCTCAAAAGGCGGTGTCCCCCTTTGTCCAGAATTATATTTTAAAAAGACCCGCAGGTCGTGGAATTGCAGTGCTGGGGACCTGCTGACCAAGGAGGCTCCACAGAGACCTACGACTAGGCCACACGATCCAGGGGTCTCATCCCAGCCTGGATCTAGTATCGACAAGTGAGGTCATCACTGCACTGAGTCGAAACAAAAACCGACAGGTTTCCCAGAAATACTGCAAAGAACATAGAACTGGATCGTACTCACCCATCCATGGTTCCTGCGCATGAGATCAGTCCAGGCGGCGACGTCCGAAGAGTCGAGTCCGAACCATCAGTAAGGTAGTTTCTATGAAACATAGAACTCCACCAAAAACATCATAAGTCCAGCATAGAGACTGCAATGTTACAAGCGCAGGTTTCTAGGTTCCCACCTAACCTCGGTCAGGTGGAGTACAATGGTTGCAGGGGAATTTAGAGAGGGGAAGATGGGGGCTTTTATAAATGTTTCACAGGCCCCCCGAGGGAAGCGAGTAGATGTTTCAATTCTTACTCCGGTCCGGACGAGAGCGTTGAGAACGCCTTGTCTGGAACACCTCCCTCAGGTCTTGCCTACCTCTCTTTGACCCGCACCACCCTCTACCCCTACCCGCAGGCGGGGGAGGGGCACGAGCCGCGACACTAGCCTTCTGTGCCCATCTCTGATCCCCAGACAAAGATGGGCCAGGACCCCTGCGTTGTTCGGGCTCAGACCTGGACCTTCTTGGAATGAAGGATTTGAAGGCTGCTGAGCGCACCTTCACCTCCCTAAACTTCTCAACCACCGTCTCAACGGAGGTACCGAAAAGCTTGGAAGGCGAGACTGGTGCATCGAGCAGAAAGCCCATCTCTTTCTTCCCGATATCTGCCAGGTTCACCCACAGATGTCTCTCCGTTACCACCATGGCCGCCATAGATCTGCCCATAGCAGTGGCGGCCTGCTTAGTGGCACGGAGAGCCAAATCTGTGGTGCGGCGCAGCTCAGCCACTTCATCAGGTGACAAGCCCTGACCCTTATCCAGGTCTTTCAGCAGATCAGCCTGGTAAGCCTGAAGCACCGCCATCGTGTGCAACGAAGCAACAGCCTCACCTGCTGCTGCATATGCCTTGCCATTTAAGCGAGATGTTTCCTGAAGGGGCTTAGATGGCAAGGAGGGAGCCTTAAGAGAGGATGTATCGCCCACGGAGAGATAGCTGGCCAGCGTCTCTTCCACAGGGGGCATCCTCTCATAGCCGTTTTCACGCATCCCCTCCACGTTAGCATAACTAGTATGCTGAAACCTGTGGATGCGTGCGGAAAATGGCTTTTTCCATTCCTTCTCAACCTCCGCATGGAGATCTGGAAGAAATGGGAGGCTCACTCGAGCTGGGCGGTTATGGCCGGAAAGATAACGCTCATCGAGACGACCCCGCGGCGCCACCATCTTGGCCCACTTCCACGGCAAGTCAAGCCTCGCCGTGGCGCGTTCCATAACCTCCAGTAACTCATCATACGCAGGGCAGGAGGATTGATCGGGCTCAGCCTCAGCTTCATCACCCTCAGACATCTCCTGCTCTTCCTGGGCATAACCCAGCAATAACAATAAATGTTAATAATAACTTACGTTGCTAACTGAATTCTAATAAATTAATTATTTTGTCCGGTCATAACTTACTGCATATATAATTATTCCATACGTTTTTAAATGTTTGTGGTTAGATTAGGTGAAGTGTGTAGCCATGTTGCTGCAATCCTTGTTGCGGTGGAACAGTGTGTGAGAGAGGGTTTGAATGCTCCATCTGTAACATCTGAGCCCTGTGTGTGGTCACGAATAAACAAGAAGGTGCATCCAATTCAATGCTGGCTAACGTGTCTTTTTTATCTAATTAAAATTAAATTCTAATTCATCACGTTTTGTTGGTTTTATATAAAAGTAGATACTTGCAGATTAGTCAGTGTATAATCCCACTTTGTTTTAGATTGATCCAAAACCAGTGGCAGACATTGACTTTTCCAAACCTGTCAGACAACGAGCAATTCAGAGTAGGGATCCCATCACATCCACTGTAGTCACACCAGTCTCACCAAGCAAGCTTTTTAAGTCCTTGATGGTAAGGAAAGTATTTTCAGAAACAAGATAAATGAAAAAATGTATGCAAAACGCATAAAATATTATCATATATGGTTTTCATGGATATAGCCACAAACATTGATGTGCACATGGATATAGTGGCACTTGTGTGTGACTAAATCCATGTATATTTCAATGTATGTGACTATATCATTGAAAATCACATAGGAACATATTTCAATATTTCATGTTTCGCATACATTGTCATAAACACACAAGGTGTTCAAATAGGAACCTTGTAGGGGCAGAGCAGGACATAGAGAAGTAGTTATGAATTTGACATTGTACATATCTGGATTAACTATAAAAATGTGTTACTAAGTTGTTGGAAATATGTGCTACACAAATAAATTTGATTATGACTTCAACGTGATTCCCATTTCAGAATGAGATCCCAGACTGTGCACTGTTTACCACTATGACTTTTGGTAGTGACACAGACACTGCATCTGAGGGAGAGCAGGAGAGCACAGACAGGGTTGATATTCTCACTGCAGCTGAGGCAGAACCTCTCAAGGAATCACAAGTAGTGGTTCAGAGTGAAACACTTTGTACTGACAGCACTGTAAATGCAACAAACCTGCCAAAGCCCCTTACACATTTGTTTGATGAGAAGCACAGTTTACTGTCACGAGATAAACTACAAAATGAGCTGGATAAAATCATGCAAACCATCCCTGCACATTTTAGTGAACTGAATTGTAAGTACCTCCAAGAGAGTGCACGGGGTCAGTCTTCTTCTAAACAGTGGTTCGAGCAGAGACAGGGACGAATCACTGCAAGTCACTTTAATGAAGTGTTAAGATGCAAGACAAGTCAAGCTAGCTTGACATCTAAAATCATGGGTTACACATCCAGCAGAAATGCACCAGCCTTAGCTTGGGGAAATAACAATGAAAAACTAGCTAGAGAAGCCTTTACTTCAAACCAGATGACTTGTCATGACAGCTTGAGGGTGGAAGAAGTTGGGTTAGTAGTAAATCCAAAGTTTCCACATTTAGGAGCCAGTCCAGATGGAATAGTCCATTGCAAGTGCTGCCCACCTGCTACACTTGAAATAAAATGCCCCTTGAAGTATGCAAATATGTCCATACCTGATGCCATCAAAAGCAAGGATTTCTGTCTGGGGAAAAATGTTGAGCTTAAAAGGGACCATGCATACTATGCACAAATTCAGGGGCAAATGGCAGTGTGTGAACTTAAAACATCATACTTTGTAATTTGGACAACACAGGAGTGCCACACTCAAAAGGTAGAGTTCTCTGAAGAGTACTGGGCTCAGATCAGGCCAAAACTAGATCTCTTCTACAGACAGCACATTCTCACAGAAATCTGCACACACAAACTGAAGAAACAATTTCTGATCGCAGAGGCTTCCTGTTTGTGTAAAAGAATGTCTAAAACATGTGTCACACAGTGCTCTGTCTGTCACAAGGCATTTCATCTGAAATGTGTAGGCTTAAAAAGGCATCCTGGTGATCAATGGTTTTGTTCAGCGTGTTTGTCATAAGCCACTTAAACGTAAGATCATACACAGCCTTCTAAATAATCTGTTAAAAGTTAATTTAATTTTGAATACATTTAATCAATTGCAAGACAGCAAATATTTGAGTTAAACAAATGTTTAATTGTAGATAGAAAATCATTAAAGATCAAACAAGTCAAAGAAAAATGTATATACAAATGACATACAGTGCACCTTTTCATGTGCTAAATCTGCTACTAATAATAATGCTGTACACAGTTACAATAAATTAAATTATATTTAAAAAAAGAAAGGTTTTCTAACCACTTGTCAGTGTCTACGATATATTTTTCTCTACTGAATTAATGACTTGTCCAAATTAGACAATGCAGAACATACTAGTAATATTTTATCAACTGTTGCCACTGTGCCTTTGGGTCTACGCTTGACCAAGTTTATGGGGAGTGTTTGTCGCAAAATAGAGTAATTTTTTATGCGGCCAATAGCTCTTTCCACATGAATCCTCATCCTTGACATGTGACGTGACACGGACACTTCCTGTCCTGAAAGCTGTGTCTTTCCACGAGTTGAAGCTGGTATGAGTAACTGGACCCCTTTTGCAGCAAAATACTCAGGGAAACTAAACCCTCTGTCAGCCATGATAATGTCTCCTTCTTCCAAAAGATCAATTAAACCAGATGATTTGGTGATTGTTTTGTCACTGGCTCTCACACCCCAAGACTTGGAAAGGAATGTGATTGACCCTGTTGGACTGATGCCAACCAGGAATTTGATGGTGTTGTGGGACTTATAGTTGGAGTAGGTCATTGCTCTTGCACTGAGTGATGTTGGTCGATCAATGAATATCTCGCTGCAGTCTATGATACACCTCACTGAGTTGAAACAGGGCTTCTGAACAGGGCAGTAAGATTCTTTTTAATTTCTTCCCTTGAAGGCCAATGAATTAGAGAGGTGAAACGCTGTGCCATTATGTCCAACCATTCATGAAATATGGCAGAGATTGTAGCACAACTGCAATGAAACCTGAAGGCAAGATCTTTATGAGTGAAGCCAAGTCTCAGTTTCATTAAGACTAAGTAAAACTGGAGAGCTGCTGGAGGACTCACTGTTCTCGGACTCCAAGCAGTGGTGAGATATGTCAGAAGTGCGAAGAAGACTTTGGATGAGTGAAGGCCAGTGTAGAAGTGAATGATCTGATCATCCTTTAAATCCACATCAGATTTCAGTTGTTTCCTCTCACGGGTGAGTGTTTGAACCTTTGACTCTAGGCTTCTGACTTGCTCTTTGTAAGATGTGTTCAGTTTCTCCATGTCTTCAATATCCCTCATAGTGAGATCTGTTCCAACACACATATCACTGTAGGACTTAACTTTTGTTACATCTGTGTCCATGTCCTCTACTTCCTCCGTAGGCTGAACTGTAGTGCTCATCTCATATACCTCTGATGCTCGTCTCAGAGACCTCTGATATCGGTCCATTTTTCTGGAGGGGCCAGGTCTGTGTGGAAGCTTTGATGGAATGTAGTCTGGACTTAGAGGGTCATCTGATGGCTTGCCTAAAGACAAAAGTAGAAAAACATTATTGGGATAAGCTACAGATTTCACACATCACTGGTTGAAAAAAAAAAAAAAGTGTTTTTGTCTTTATTCCAGTCCAAATATCTAATAATTCTTATATCAAGAAGCATTTACTAAAGTAAAAAGTATTGTCTTGTTTTTGGAGGAAAGAGTGTCAAAATTGAGTCAAAAACAAGTAAAATAATCTGCCAATAGGGTAAGGAAGATACTTTTTTTCAAACCGAAGACAAGGTTATTTTTCTTGCCCCATTAGTAGATCAGTTTGCTTGTTTTAAGCAAAAACTCAATTTTGTCTTTTTTTTTTTCAAACAAGACAACCGTTTTTACTTGTCTAGTAAATGCTTCTTGATTTAAGAATTTTTAGATATGTGGACTGGAAACAAGGCAAAAATACTTTCTTTTCTTTTTTTTTTGCAGTGTAGATTATGAACATTGAACGAAAGCCAAGAGCATGTTGGTGAATGATGAACAATGAAAATATATTTTTTTTAAATTGTATTAACACTTAATTTCATGCTAGCAGCTGAGTGGTCTCAATTTGTAGATATTCAATTGATATCTACTAATAAACTAACTAGTTACCAGTGTGACCACTGCATGCCACCCTTTAACACTTTTAAAAGGGTAAATTAGTAAATATTTTAGGTATCATGAAAAAACAATTAACATTTTACAGCATTTATTTATATAAATTAATTTATATTTATTTATATAAATTTACAAAAGTTCATAAAGAACAGTATTGCTTGTTTGTGAATTAACAAAATTCCATCATATGGTAAAATCAGATTAAAACATTAAAACGCACAGTAACTAAAAACATTTATTTTAATTAAAGAATAATTCTTCAATATTTAACTTAGAATCAGAATCAGAAACTTTATTTGTCATACCAGCTCACATTTACATGTTATGGTACGAAATTAGAACTCAGGTCCCGGTTTAAGCCACAAAAAGAAAGTATTATGAATACTTCATAAATACTCATGTACAAGGGGAAATAATCCAAAGGAGGTAATCCGTAATATTGCACCTATAATGAGTGAAGTATTACCCTTAAAGTGTTTTTAGTACAGGTCAGTCTGTGTGTGTGTATATGTGTGCGCGCATGCGCGCATTCAGGAGGGGGAAGGAGTGCCTATAGAGCATGGCTAGAGTTCAACAGTCTAACAGCTTCAGGGAAGAAGCTGTTTCTGAGCCTGGTGGTCCTGCTCCGGATACTCCTCAGCCGCCTGCCTGAGGGGAGGGGTTGAAAGAGTCCATATGCAGGATGAGTGGAATCCTTCATGATGCGGAGGGCCCTCCCCCTACATCGTGCTGTGTAGAGGTCTGTGATGGTGGGAAGCCTGCTCCCTACGGTCCTCTGTGCAGCCCTCACCACCCTCTGCAGAGCCCTCTTCTCAGCAGCAGTACAGCTGCCGTGCCACACAGTGATACAGATGCAGAGGACACTCTCCACCGCGCAATGATAGAAGCTCCTCAGGACTGAGCTTCCAAGTCCAGCTTGCCGCAACTTCCTGAGGAAGTAAAGACGCTGGTGGGCCTTCCTAACCAACCGGTAGTGTTGGCGCTCCAGGTGAGATCCTCGGCTATATACACACCCAGGTACCTGAAGCTAGAGACCACTTCCACAGCTACTCCTCCGATGTACAGGGGAGGAAGAGGGCGCCTGTCCCTTCTGAAGTCCACCACCATCTCCTTGGTCTTCTTTACATTGATGCAGAGGTTGTTACCTCTGCACCACTGCACCAGATGTTCCACCTCCTCTCTGTATTCCGACTCATCATTGTCAATGATGCGTCCCACTACTGCCGTGTAATCCGCAAACTTCACTATATGGCAGCTGGGGTGTCTTGCCGAGCAGTCATACGTCAGCAGAGTGAACAGGAGGGGGCTCAGCACACAGCCCTGTGGTGAGCCAGTGCTGAGGGTGATGGAGGAGGAGATGGTATTATGGATCCTGACAGTCTGAGGTCTATTAGTCAGGAAGTCCAGGACCCAGTTCCCCAGTGTGGGACTCAGACCAAGGGAGGAGAGCTTCTGCACCAGGATCTGTGGGATGATGGTATTGAAGGCCGATGAGAAGTCCAGGAAGAGCAGACGAACATAGGAGTTTCTGCTCTCCAGGTGGGTGAGGGCTGTATGAACCACTGATGAGATGGCATCATCTGTGGAGCGATTTTTCTTGTAGGCATACTGGTGGGGGTCCACATTGACGTCGATAGAATCTTTAATGTGGGCCATGACCAGCCTCTCGAAGCACTTCATGACTACCGGAGTCAGAGCTATAGGTCGATAGTCATTCAGGCCTGTAACTGTGGAGCACTTTGGGACAGGGACAATGGTGGCAGTCTTTAAACAGGTAGGGACAGATGCCAGTAACAATGAAGTGTTAAAGATATCTGTAAGCACCTCAGACAGCTGGTATGCACAGTCCCTCAGTACCCGCCCTGGGATGTTGTCGGGGCCTGCAGCTTTGCGAGGGTTAATTCCTTTTAGGGTCCTCCTCACATCAGCTATGGACACACTGAGAGGCGTGTCACCGGATGATGGTATAAGTCTAGTGCAGGGGGGAGGGGTGTCAGGATCCTCGAAGCGAGGGTAGAACCTGTTGAGTGCATCTGGTAAGGAGGGGTCCCCTGGGCATTGTGCATCCCTGGTGTTATAATCCATGATGCACTTAATGCCCTTCCACATGCTCCGGGGGTCATTGGAGGTGAAGTGCCCCTGAATTTTCCGAGCATATGTGGCTTTAGCCCTCGCGATGCCTGCCGTCAGTTCTTTCCTCGCCACTTTCAGCGCTGATGCCTCACCTGCCCTAAACACAGCATCCCTAGCTTTCAGCAGAGCTCTCACCTCAGCATTCAGCCAGGGTTTCTGGTTCGAAAAGCAAGTTACTGTCCTGGTGATAGCGACATCATCAGCACACTTAGAAATAAAACCAAGGACAGAGGAAGTATATTCCTCTAGGTCCACCTCTCCCTCACACATAGCTGCATCTTTAAAGACCTGCCAGTCTGTGCACTGAAAGCAGTCCTGAAGCACAAAGGCTGCATCACTAGGCCACACAGTGACAGACTTTTTTGTTGGCCTGATCCATCTCAACAGGGGGCGGTAAGCCGGTGCCAACAGGATGGTGATGTGATCGGAGAGGCCAAGATGGGGGCGAGGAAGAGCTCTGTATGCACCCTGGATGTTAGTGTACACACAGTCCAGAGTGTTATCTCCCCGTGTGGGAATAGTGACATGCTGGTAAAAACTGGACAAAGTGTCCGTCAGTTTCACGTGATTAAAGTCTCCCGCAACTACGTAAAACGCATCCGGGTGCTTTATCTGCAGCGAGCTGATGGTTTCATGTAGCTCCTGTAGCGCTTCGTTAGCATTAGCATTAGCACCCGGCGCGATGTAAACAATGGTGATAAACACCGCAGTAAACTCCCGTGGCAGGTAGTACTGCCGACATTTCACTGTCATAAGTTCTATCGCCACAGAGCAATAACTTTTTACCAGTCTACAGTTTGTACACCAACCTTCATTCACGTACACACAGAGTCCTCCTCCCCGTGTTTTCCCTGACCGGTGGTCACGGTCCGCCCGGAAAAGCTGTAGGCCATCGATCTGGAAGGCTGAGTCCGGCATGTTGTAATTTAGCCAGGTTTCCATGAGGCAGAGAACAGCACAGTTCCTCATCTCTGTAGAAACACTCAGCCTCAGACGTAACAGGTCCACTTTGTTATCCAAAGAGCAGACGTTGGCCAGAAAAAGAGTTGGAATCGGCGGCCTGCGGGCCTTTAGCTGAGCCAGCGCGCCCGCCCGCTTTCCCCTCTTTTGTCGCCGGGCACATCGTTTCCTCTTGCCCACTACTCCCCGTACTCTGCTGCGCCACTCCGTTGTCCTCAGAAGCCGCTGTCTTCCAAGTGCGGATTTCAGCTTTAGTGAAATTGTAATAACCGAACTATCCATGATGACCATAAGTTCGGTTGGGCTGTACTTTATACGTGATTTTAGTGCTAAGCAAGTGCTGAAAACGGCCTCAAAGCTGTTATAATAAGGCTTAATCCCGGGAGCTCGAGAAGCCGCTGCACCACTGTGCGCCGCCATCACCATTGGCGCCATCAGCATTACCCAGGTTAGTTAAGTTAAATGATACAAATAATAATGTTATTGTTACATTAGTGCATGATGGAATTAACATTAACGAAGCTTAATAAATGAAGGGAAAAAAATTGTTTACCATTATCTTTTGTGAAGTAATGCAGTTAGCTAATGTTACACAAAAAATATATATATTCTAAAGTGTTACACATTGCATCTGTCAGCTGAAGAGATAGCTAGACAACTAATGTAAACTGCTACTTTCCTAATTACAGCAGAATATTTAGAAATGAAAACGGAAATAAAACCTGGCTTTTTTACTACAACCATATCAAAATGCTAACCCTAGCAATCTACATGACAACAATGACGGAGCCACAATGCTAGCTCAAATTTAGATTCAGCATAACGTTACTTAACTAGTGAACATATGGAAAACAAATTAATATAGTAATAATAATAATTCACTTACAAAAACGTCGTTTACTTACCAGATACAAAATGTGCGCTACATATCCTCGAGTTGCAAGTCGGTATCCAGCCCTCTCTCTTCACTGCTGCAATCCAAGCGTCGCGTTGCGTTTTGTTTTTCGGAAATCTAAACACTTTAATTTCCGACAGTAAGTTAGTTCCTGGCCTGAGAGAGCATCCAACCACCGAACAACATGATCCTAGTTTTAATTTTGCCATTTTTAATAAATAAACTGTCGCAATATCACTGTGTATAAACCGTCTCCAGCCAATGTTTTGAATGTGCGCGTCAACTAACCGGAAACGTCCAAGGGCCAAAGACGTCACTTCCTTACATGAACGAATAGCCGTTGAAATGGTCCATAATTGGTTTAGATATAGCACAAACTGTGGTGGAAAGAATGCCAAGGTGGAAGTTTAAAGCAGCCAACTGGGAAAAATTTAAGGAGTTATGTCATAACAGAATGTCTGAATTTTGTAATTCTAGGGAAGATGTAGAAGTTTTTAATTCTAAGTTATGTGAAGTTCTACAGAATACTGCTGAAGAAGTAATAGGAAAGAAGAAGGCTGGTAACAGGAGGAAAGCCGTTCCATGGTGGAATGAGGAGTGTAGTGAGGCAGTAAGGAAAATAAATAAAGCACTTAAGAGAGTAAGAAGGTCATTTAGCTATCACGATTTTATTAAGTATAAAAGAGCACAGGCCATAGAGAGGAGAGTAATTCGGACATCTAAGAGAAACTATTGTAGGGAATTTTGCAGTAAGATTGGTGAAGATATTACAATTAATGGAGTATGATAAGAAAAATGGGAGGGAAATCGAGAAATAGTAACATGCCTGTATTGGTATATAACGAAAGACTAATAATATCAGACAGTGATAAAGCAGAAGCGCTAGCAGAAACGTTTGTTAAAGTACATAGTAATTCAAATTTGTCAGAAGAAATGAGGAGGTATAGGAAACAAATCATGAGTAAGAACCCTCAGTTACTGGAGGAAAAAGGACCATCTGGATGTACGTTAGATTCAGAGTTTACTCTGTATGAGTTGAAGAAAGCGTTGGCAGGGGTTATACAAACTTCTCCTGAAAGAGATGATATTTGCAATGAGATGGTAAAACATCTATCAGAGAATTCACTATATATTGTTTTGAGCCTATTTAATAAGGTGTGGGAATCAGGGAAGTTACCAGCTGACTGGAAGCATGGTGTCATAGTGCCAATTGCAAAGCCTGGCAAAGATCATACACAACCTAATAACTATAGGCCCATAGCATTAACATCGAATCTTTGCAAACTGATGGAGCGTATGGTAATGAGCAGATTGGTGCATGTCATTGAGAAGAAAAACCTTTTATCTTACCAAAGTGGTTTCCGGAAAGGGCGAAACACGATGGACTCTGTGCTCTGCTTGGAAGCTGAAATAAGAAAGGCACAAGTTAACAAGGAAGTGTTAGTAGGAGTGTTTTTCAATGTAGAAAAAGCATATGACATGATGTGGAAAGAGGGACTGCTATTAAAATTAGAAAGAATGGATATAAAAGGAAGAATGTATAATTGGATCAAGAGTTTTTTGTTTAAAAGAACTATTCAAGTTAGAGTGGGTTCTGCATTTTCTCAGATTTATCCAGTAGAGAATGGAACACCTCAGGGAAGTGTTAGTAGTCCTATTCTGTTCAATTTAATGATTAATGATATATTTACACAGATAGACATGGGTATAGGAAGGTCCTTGTATGCAGATGACGGAGCGCTGTGGAAAAGGGGGCGCAATGTGGGGCATGTGGAGAAGTGTATGCAGACTGCTGTTAATATAGTAGAGAATTGGGCTAGTGAATGAGGTTTCCGTTTCTCTCTTTCTAAAACTCAGGTGATATGTTTTACAAAAAGAAAAACAAATCCAGTTATAAATATTAAAATGTATGGAAAACAATTAGAGCAGGTGTCAGTTATTAGATTTCTGGGAATGTGGATGGATACTAAACTGAATTTTAGAATTCATATCCAGAAAATGGTTGATAAATGCAAAAAAGCAATACATTTAATGAGGTGTTTGGCAGGAGTTGAATGGGGAGCATGTCGTCAGTCTCTTAAAAGAGTATACAGTGCACTGATAAGAGCAGCTATTGATTATGGTTATATGGTGTATAGTTCTGCATCTAAATCTCAACTTTTAAAGGTTGAGGCAATTCAATCACAAGCACTTCGAATATGTTGTGGAGCAATAAGATCATCTCCAATCACAGCAGTACAAGTAGAAATGGGTGAAATGCCTCGTGAATTTAGAAGGCTCAAGTTAAAGATGAGATACTGGATTAATATAAAAGGTCATTCAGATAGTCATCCAATTAAGAACGTTCTGAAGAATTGTTGGGAATATGAGTATAAAAATCTATCAAGCTTTGGATGGACTGTCAATGAGGAGGCCCAAAGTATGGGAATAAGTGACATCAAAATAGCCCCTTCTGTGGCAACTTCAGCAATTCCCCCTTGGCTTTTCCCTATGCCTGTAGTTGACACTCAACTTTACGAAGAAAAACATAACAAGGAAATAAGTATATTAACACACATAGAAGTGCAGCAATATATTGAGCAAACATATTATAGCACAGTAAAAATATACACAGATGGCTCTAAAGATCCTGAATCTGGATTCACAGCAGCAGCAGTTTATATACCCCAATTCAAAGTAAAAATGTCAAAAAGAATTTCAGATCAGATATCTGTTTTTACTACAGAGATTATAGCAATATTCCTAGCTCTTCAGTGGATAGAAGTACAACCAATAAGATCAGTAATTTGCACAGACTCCCTTTCAGTTTTAAATAGCTTGTTAAGTGGAAATGCAACAGCAAGACAAGATATGATATTTGAAGTGATGCAGAGTTTATTTAGAATAAGTCAATCAGGATTAATAGTAAACTTCATGTGGGTACCATCACACATGGGTGTGGAAGGAAATGAGGAGGCCGACCATCTGGCTAAACAGGCTTTGAAACATGCACAAATTGACATTAAAGTGTCAATGAGTAAAACAGAAGTAAAAGGGTTAATTGCAAATTAAATAAGAAAGAAATGGCAGAAGGAGTAGGATAGTGGAAGAAAAGGTAGACACTTATATCACATTCAAGAGAAAGTAGGTATAGAAAGAAGAAAGTATGGCAATAGAAAAGATGATGTTTTAATGTCAAGGATGCGTATTGGACATTGTTTGTTAAATCAGTGCCTACATAGAATGGGGAAACATGAAACTGGAAAGTGTGATAAATGTGGGCATGCTGAATCAATAGAACACGTTCTTATAGTGTGTGATGCAAATGAAAGAGAAAGATTTCTACTAAATCAAGCGTTAAGATCCTTGGGAATAAATAATTTGTCACCTCAGGTTATGTTAGGAAATGGCCCAAAGCAATCAAGAATATTCCATGAATTAATTATTTTCTTAAAAGAAACAAGATTGATAAATAGAATTTAAGAGATTGTAGTATTATTTAGTTACATTTTTGTTATATTTGTTATTTATTTAAAAATGGAATAATTTATTTATTTATTTATTTTTCTTTCTCCATGTCCCCTCCTCCAGAGTTAATTGTATTATTGTTATCCAACTTCCTAAACATTATGCGCTCCACACTCCTATCCAGTAGGTGGCGGGAATGCACCATTTTAGTTGGTTTGCCAACCGCCATTAACACGAGAAGAAGAAGAAGAAGAAGAACTCGAGAAGCAGCAAGCCTTGACATGTTTGTGACGCATTTAAATTAATCCTCCTTCTAAAGTCGAAAGCATTGGCTGTAAGTTCATTTAAATCATTAATCTGTCCAGTTTATATTGTAGAAGAGTGTGTTCAGTTTAAAAGTGATATAATCAAAGATGTTTGTGATTGCCGATCACAAATTGCACTATAGTGATGGGAAGTCCGGTTCTTTTTCGCGAACCGGTTCTTTCGGACAGTTCGTTTCAATGAACCGGTTCAAAACAGGATCATTGGTTCTTTTACGCCCTAACGTAATGACGTCATTAGCGATGACGTAATGATAATCTATCGTCCCAGGCCATAGACACACACACACACACACATATATATATATATATTAGGGCTGCACAATTATGACAAAAATCATAATTGTCGATTATTCCCTTGAGATTGTAATTGCGATTATTACTAACGATTATTTTGAACAGATTTATGCCATTGTTTGAAGCTGCATGCCATATTTTCATATAATATATATATATATATATATATATATATATATATATATATATAAAAAGGCTGAAAACACTCTTCCTGAACTTTTATTGCTTTTCTATAGCATTGAGCCTCAAATGTCAACTATACATTGGTTTGGTTTCTTCTTTAAACAAAAAAGGTAAAATTATGCATGGTATAATAATGTTGTACTAAAACTAAAAGAAAAAATGGTTTACTAAAGCTATACATTTCATTTACAATTAAACAGAACGTTTTACAGTACAATTTATAATATCAGGGCTCCAGACTAACATTGGAGAGCAGTGACACCAGCACCTGATTTGGTAGCACTGAACATGTAATATCACAAGTTTTGTCTCTTAGAAATGCACATTAGAACAGGAGCTTGAGTTCAGAGTAGCAGGAGCTTGAGTTGGGATGCAGATGTACATTTGACAGTACCATTGTGAAAACTGTAACAGCCTCATCTTTTATACATAACCAAAAGTACAGCACCTCATTACCATGGTAAAAAAGTAGCCTAACTATATGGTTTCTATGGTGTTTGCGTTGAAAAACAGTAGTCTAAAGACATTCAGTCAATTACAAATCCACATCAACTGATAGAATAATTAACTAAATAATGTAATTATATTCCATTACTCCTTTAACATATTTAGTATATTAATAATATAATAATACTCAATATGAATATCCTACTTTTCTGCCACCGTACCATTGTTACCATTAGTGTTACAGGAAAGCTATGGTAAATGTGGGTGATTTGTGGATTGAAACTGGATCGTTGTTGCACTGTTTCTGCATCAGTGTTGATGAGAATAACAGCTCCGATTTATTTGGCTTTAAACTAGTTTAAATGAAAGAGCCGTGATTTGTACTGGAGAACTCTGCGCTGAACTCGAGTGCTTCTTACTGGATTTCACAGCGTTGTTTAGCGCGTGATCGCGACTGCAGGGTCACTGTAATAAACGCATGCGCTCTAAGCTCGCGCTGCGCTGTTTTCTTTTGAGGCGCGCAGATAAAAGGTCCGTGTGGCACGCAGTTCAAACGAGTTCCGCTATTTTGTTCTGCTTTTGAAACATTTGGTGTTTAACATATCTATCATGCACAACAGAGTGACAACGACTATCAGTTAGACAAAATGTATTTTATCCAGTGTGTTTGAGTTTGTTAAACCCCGCGCTGCAAACATCTCTTAAACTTGGACGATTATGTAATCGTGGCATCCATAATCGTAATCGCAATTAGAAATTCGATTAATTGTGCAGCCCTACCACTTACTATACATTATCCATTGCAATTTATTTGTTATTAAATAAACGTACATTTTGCCCTCGTTCAGGTCCTCGGTTTACCCGCGCCATATAGTATGAATCAGTTGTCCAAAAGAACTAGTTTTGTTCAGACGTGCTGTGTCAGTCATAGTAGGCAGTGTTTCCCACAGGATTTTGTGAGACTTGTGGCGGCAGGTGACGTCACATATTAATTTGCATATTTATGACGTCATTGCGTCACGTTTGCGTTCAGACGAGTTTTGGCACTTCAGATTTTCTACTCTATGAACTGTCACGTACTGTAATACAACTGAATGCCCAATAAAGCTGTTAACATTTACATAGTTTCTGTTGTCATACATAAAACAGGTATAAATAGTAAACACGACCCATTAATACTACATGTTAACCAGGAATCACCCTCTTTATACCTGATTTATAATCGCGACATCGTCTGATAAAATCAATATGCATCTAACTTGCACTAAAAAGCGACTATATGCGGTGGTTTTGGCTGTATTACTGTTTTGTCTCATTCAGCGCACTGCCTGCGTCTGAGTAACAAGCTATGTGCATATTAACAGATGAATTATGTTCATATTTAAAACTACAAACAGTCAGTAAGCGACAGGTGCTTGGAAACGCTGTTTTGTAAATGATTTATTGACGATTTTGCTACGTTACGGCCAACTGAATGCGCTGCTTCACTGCCGCTCACTGCACAGAACAGACGCAGAGAGAGGCGACACTGCACCGGGAGTCAGAGCTAGCGCTCGCGGGACAGTACTGGAGACATCTTCCAACTGAACGATAGCTAAGGTTTTTTTTTTATTTTTTTTTATTTTTTTTTTATAAAGTCGTTAGGTTTGTCAGTATGTACCCGTTAAGGGAAAAAAAGCCGCCAAAAGGGTCTGAAAGTGACTAAATATAGTGCTAAAGTCGCGCTCGTGTGTGAGAGACGCGGGAGCTGATGGCAGCAGGCGGTGGATATTGTTGCGGCCCGCCACAAATAAATCAACATATGGGAAACACAGGAGATTGTCTGAGGGAGTGTCGAAAGTTCTTGAGCACACAGAACGAGCAGTATGAAACGCGTAGGGCGAGGGGAGGTTTTTCCACTATTTAATCGATCGCGGATGGTTTCATTATCTCGGGCGGATAAAAAAAGTGTAAGAGATAATAATAGTAATAAAAACAAAAATGTTTCGCCAAATATACTTGGGCGGCCGTTAATATACCTGGGCGGCCCGCCCAGGTAAAGTCTATGTGTGGGAAACACTGGTAGGCACTATTCGCTGAATCACGCATGCACAGTATCATCAGCTCATTGGTTCTCAAATCGGACGCATCCGAAAGAAACGGTTCTCGGTTCAGTTTACTGGTGATCCGCTGCAACCGATTCTTGACTCGAGAACGAGAACCGCTCTAACGGCTCACTGCACGCACTATCCGCTGCTCTGCTCGTGATCATCATCAGTTCTGTTTCATACAAACTCAATTTGAGAAAGTGTCATCATTAACTATAATTACAGCACAGGTATTTCATAAATATTCCCTTCTCCTATTAAACAGAGTCTTAATTATGGTCCGACATCCCTGACAAACCCCTTTGGCCTATAACGTAACAGAATCTTCAACTGAACAAAGTACACAGATTAGATTAGGGCTGTGCGATATGACGATATATATCGGATGGACGAAATAAAAAGTCTATCGTTTCATATTATGTTCTATCTTTTATTTCGTGGTGTCGCAAAGTACATTGTTTACGGTAATACTTTTTCATCATTTGGATGACTGCGATCATTACATGCCACCACGGGGCTTGAAGGGGAGACAGAAGCAGGTGGAGAACGACCAGAACTAAATGAGGGACTACATCGGTAGCATGGGCACGTGTTTTTAAGCACTGCAGTTTTAAAACAACCGATTTTAAGCCGTTGAAACGCAAACAACAGAGCTATGTGTGCGCCGCCTCTGTTTCTGTGTGAGAGGACTGCACTTTTTTTTTGCCGCTTTATTGACTTTGAACGATTACATAAACACACGTATATGCGTCAGAATCCCCGTCTTTGCAAGTATCCTCATAAACACAGCGATTTAGGTCTTGAGAGAGAAAACAGCTGAAAGCAAAAAAGCATATGTAACAGTGTATTGTATCCGGACTTCGGTCTTAAAGGGGAAGCGCTCCAATATTCGTTCTGTCTGCCGTTCCTATTAATCATAGCACATTGCTAGAAAATCTCTCACTGCTCTTGACTAAATCACTTTTGTAACTTTAAGAAAAAATAATATAAAAAAAAAGATATATTTATATATATGTATAGAATCGATACATAATACACATGTTAATTATATATATCATAGATAGATAGATATAATTAACGTGTATTATGTATCGATTCTATACATATATATAAATATTATTAAAAAAATAATGATATATTTATATATATGTATAGAATCTATACATAATACACGTGTTAATTATATCTATCATAGATAGATAGATATAATTAACACAGTGAAGACTAATTAATTTACACAATGTATGTAGCGTTTCTTATTTATTTTAGTTTTTGTTCTATTGCTTGCAATTAGTTTCTTATTCTTATTTCATCACTGACTTTATTTATCTTCAGTGAGCTTGAGGTTTTTTTTGTGTCTCTTTTTAGGCTTGTATTAGTTTGATATTGACATTGGTGACAAGGATTATGACAAGTCTATAGTATCAAAGATTTTAATATCATAAAAACCTTTTTAAAAGAAAAAAAATACTATATCAGGATATATATCGTTATCGTGATATAAAATTAGTCATATCGTGATATAAGATTTTGGCCATATCGCCCACCCCTAGATTAGATACATTCATCTTTTTTCAAAAAATACAATGTTTTATATTATCATACTTTCTGAAGTTTTACAAAATACTTGGATGACATGTTTTTTGTCCGCTTGAAAAATGACACGCATGCGCAGTAGGGATGCGCGGTATACCGGTAATGGAAAAATACCGGTATCTATTATATTTCATACGGTACGATATCATAATTTTGCTCATTTCGGTATTTCATACGCTGCTGTTCCGAAGTTCACCATTAGGTGGCAGTGCTTCCCAAATTGCTGCGAGCCCGGTAAACCTGACAACAGAACAACGTGATGGATCAAACAGATTAAACTCTATCAACGCACCTGAAATTAATAAATAAAGAGAACAGCAGAAGTGAAAAATGGCATTACTTTTCATACAAAACAGATGATAAAGGTGAACGAACTGACCACAGGAGGCAACACATCAAATCTTGCTAAGCATTTGTCGCTTGCTCATCCTGATCTTTTCCGAGAATTAAAAGATCGACAGGTTAGTAAGTGCATCATTCATAAATTCAGACTTAATTTTAACTTTTATTCACAACTGATCAACGCACACGCATAAGATATGATGCAGTAAACACGAAAGCTCAAACATGTGACGCTAGAACCAGTGACGTTTTGGTCACATAATATTTGCACTTGCATTTCAAACAATCAGATATTCATTTAAATTGAATGAAACAACAGTTTTGCTATATTAATTTTAGTATCAATAATATGAAGGGAATGTTTCTGCCGCGCTGCTGACCGCTATATGAAGCAGTCGAGAGATAGATATTTATATTTAAAGCTTTTTCTTTGGCTATCTGAGTCTGAAATCTGAAAACAATCTGAGGGAGAGAAATAATAACATGATTTTGAATATTACTTTGACTGTTAGAATAACACTTTAAAGAAACATTTGTTATAATTCATTAACAGCATTACAGCACTTATTAATGTGGTCAATAATTATTTATAAATGATAAATGTAGGCTACTAATACATGTTTAGTATGTTAACATTACTTTATGCATTAAACACATACCTAACATTAACCAAGATTAATAAGTACTGTATATGATGATCATTCACTTTTAAGGTTTTTTTTTTTTCCAGTTCACTTATTTTTTTAGGCTGGTTATTTGTCACCTATGGTATCGAATTAGTATCGATACCGAGGTATTATATTCTGGTATCGTACCGAAGCCAAAATTATGGTATCAAGCCATCCCTAATGCGCAGTATCATCAGCTCATCGGTTCTCAAATCGGACGTGTCCGAAAGAAACGGTTCTCGGTTCAGTGTACTGGTGATCCGAAAACCGCTGCAACCGGTTCTTGACTCGAGAAGGAGAACCGCTCTAGCAGTGCCGTGTTCGTTCGTTACCTGGCTCACTGCACACATGCTGCTCTGCTCAGTTCACTCAGTGTACTGTTTGAGTAAATTAATAACTCCGGGATATTGGTTTATTTCGAGAACAGAGGGAGTGTCAGGCACATTAAAAAAGTGAATAACTTAAGTAATTTGTGGATTAGTGCTTACTGGAGACGCGAACAGTTTCAAACGATTCAGTTCGATTTGGTTCGACCGGTTCACTAAGAAGATCCGGTTAAATCGAACGATTCGTTCGCGAACTGTACATCACTATTGCACTGGTGCCCTGCATTGATAATGCTCCTAACTTGCTTCTGAGTTAGCGATGTATCTGTATACATTTTTCTTGTTAAACTGATAAGTTTGTTACAATTTTGATAATTAACTTTCTATATTTCTTTCATTTCATTTACAGTTTTACTCTGTTCAATGGCTGCAGAGTTTGAGTGTGTAAACCACACATTGGACTATTAAAGGAGCAAGGTGCTCATATCCTGGCTCTCGAACAGAGTTTGGCTTGCTGTTTATATTACACGCTAGGAAAGCAAAATGTATAAAGAGAACAGTACACTTAAACTAATAACAAAACATACAGTCGCTGATTCAGAAGCGCCAGATTGTCAAAGCAAAGTCAGAATTACCTCCACTCCTAGGTTCATGAAACAGTCGTCCATGAAATGCGTTACTGTTCTGTTGCAAGTAATCTTAATGATTCCTAAATGCATCTACTTTCGGAAGGTCAAATATAGTGCTTTTGCTTTCGCTTAGAAACACACAGCGTCTCCCTGTCATGGCTGCTTCAACACTACTGCGGTTACTGAAACCACGCCTTCTTTCTTTGCGTGAACATTTGGGCTGCATTATGCAAATATCTCTAATATCTCGTAGACGTGGGGGCGTGATTGAACGAGCCGTTTTAGTGGGGCGTGGCAGAGTCTTAACTTTGATAAAGAATATCTCTTTTTGTTTTGAGACTTTAGTCTTTGCAACTTCAGGGATCTTATCTATGCACAATCAGCTTGTAACACTCCAAAGAGAAAAGAAAACTTGAAATCGCATCATATGACCACTTTAAGATGCTTGTCAAAGCTCCAGACCACAAAAATATATATATATTTTTAAATATTACAGAGCCTTTAGCTCAACAAGAAAGAAAATAGGCCAAATTATTTTTAAAGTGAAACAAGATTAAACACATTTCAATTTTGTCACGTTTACATCTGCCATCCTTTTACAGCATCAGCACTTTCATCCATCTTCTGGATGTACTGGGAACTATGGTTCACTTAATGTGGGAACTGAACAGCTTTTCTAATTTGAGAACTACATACAGTCACAAAGAATTGTACTTCAGACAGAATCTGAGCCAGTGATGTGGACTATAATTATGTCGCCATCACTTGTCCATTGAGTGTGGTTTGGCCTCCTCCTCAATGCATCCTATAAACATTGTCATATGTTTTGCATACACCCCGTCTATTTTTCTTTTCATTAATAATATCTAAGAGTTAATTTGGTGAAAAGCAGCCCGTTTATTTGAGTTACTGCCTGAGTTATAACAACTTCCTGTTTCGTGGTGAAACCAAAGCCACTAGAATGCAAGCCTGCAACCATTAGCCGAAAAAGCATAACGGCTAAAGCTAATGCTTCCAGTCTGGCAATATGTGGGAAAGGAGACCAGAGGCTGTTTTTTATTTATTTTATTTTTTTGAATGGATGTCAATGAAGGAGAGGCTTCACTACGTTGAATAAACAGCTTTTTAGAGGAAATGGCTTATCATTTAATGAATCGACAGCCTATTTGCTAATCTTCAACATGTTTTACACTAAGCAATACTTTTGGATTGAACTATTTTTTGAGTTTACCACGAAAAAAAAAGCCATTTTATAAGAGAAGTCACTGACTTTTTGCGACAGGTGGGATTCAGCTTACGGCACTCATTCTCTACTATAGGAGAGGAAGAACTGTATAAACTTGTTAAATCATCTAAACGAACAACATGTATGTTAGACCCTATTCCATCTAAACTACTAAAAGAGCTGCTTTCAGAAGTCATAGATCCTCTTTTGGCTATTATTAAGCCTTTCATTAAAAAACCACAACTTGACCCCAAAGATCTAGTTAATTACAGACCGATGTCAAATGTCCCTTTTCTGTCAAAGATATTAGAAAAGGTAGTGTCCTTGGTGTGGTGAAACACACCAAATTGAGAAACTAACGGAATGCATAGTCGATGTAAAAAACTGGATGACGAGTAACTTCTTATTGCTAAATTCTGAAAAAAACAGGTGTTAATTATCGGACCTAAAAACCCCACATGTAATAACCTAGAACGCTAACACTTGACGGCTGCTCTGTCAATTCTTCTTCATCAGTTAGGAACCTAGGTGTGCTGTTTGATAGCAATCTTTCATTTGAAAGCCATGTTTCTAGCATCTGTAAAACTGCGTTTTTCCATCTCATAAACATATCTAAATTGCGACCTATGCTCTCAATGTCAAATGCAGAAATACTAATTCATGCGTTTATGACCTCAAGGTTAGTCTATTGTAATGCTTTATTGGGTGGTTGTTCTGCACGCTTGATCAGCAAATTACAGTTGGTCCAAAATGCAGCAGCTAGAGTCCTTACTAGAACCAGGAAGTATGACCATATTAGCCCGGTTGTGTCAACACTGCATTGGCTCCCTATCAAACATCGTATAGATTTTAAAATCTTTTTAATTACTTATAAAGCCCTGAATGGCTTAGCTCCTCAGTACTTGAGCGAGCTCTCATCACATTATAGTCCTCCACGTCAGCTGCGTTCTCAAAACTCTGGCCATTTGATAATACCTAGAATATCAAAATCGACTGCGGGCGGCAGATCCTTTTCCTATTTAGCGCCCAAACTCTGGAACAATCTACCTAACACTGTTCGGGAGGCAGACACACTCTGCCAGTTTAAATCTAGATTAAAGACACATTTCTTTAACCTGGCTTAGACATAACACACTAATAAACTTCTGTTATTCAAATCCGTTAAAGGATTGTTAGGCTGCATTAATTAGATCAACCGGGTCCGGGGACACTCCCCATAACACATGATGTACTTGTTACATCGTAAGAAGAATGGCATCTACGCTAATATTTGTCTGTTTCTATTCTGTTTCTCAGTCCGTGTCCGGATCAGATGGTGGATCGGTGCTGGGAGATGATGTATGTGGCCCTGATCGTCGGCGGAGGCCGGACACCTGGATGAGCCCCGGGGACATATCCCCAGTGAAGACCTCAACTTAAAATACAATAAAACTTAAAATAAAACAAATAACTAAAAATATAATAAAATACCGAACTACATAATACTATTTTTGTTAGAAATTGCAATAATATAAAAATAGAAAGATAATATACTGTATATATACATTTAAATTTTTAATTAAAACAATAAGTAAACAATACTGTAAATTAGAGGTCGACCGATTAATCGGCACCGATTTGCAGAACTATTGGTTATCGGCAAAAATCCATGCCGATAGTTTTCCATGTTGCGTTTTTTTTTCGTGTTGTGTCTGTTGCTGGAGTAGTTGAGAATGGTCTGCTATCATTATACAGTATGAGAGCGGCCTCTAGAGGCGGAAATCAATGACAGCACGTGTTGTTTGTTTTGGCATGTGACACTGCACGCTGCACAGTGCGGGAAACTTCAAACGCGCATTTAAATGCAGCCGACAGAAAATCCTGCCGCGGAACAGAGCGCCATTCACATAGTTTTCCATTAAATAACATTAAAGCCTATTTGTCCCAAATCATTGTTAATGTACATAATGACTTCACCCTAGGCTATAAATGATGTATTGTGCATTTATCAGCAAAACGGTTGTCTTTCAGTGGCTCTAATACAGTCTGTATGCTTCATATAGAGAGCTGTAATACAGATTGCGCTTTCTCTTTCCGTTTGCTCTGTTTATTAAACACAGAACTTCAGACTCATTTATGCCGCATAGTTCATTATTAAAGCAGACTTATGTCCGTTTGGTGATTAAATAAACAGTTTTTGACCGCTGCTTGAATTGAACGTGACGCGTCCGGTGTGTGTGATACCCCTGAATTCTCCAGTGCTGCGCTTTTGCACAGGGTTTCATTTGCATATTTGTTCATATTTTGATTAGATAATCATGCAGTGTTCTAAAATAGCAGCAAATAAAATGTGAGAGTACACCTAGAATAGCAATAACCTGTGCGTGTCATTTTAATATGGCCTTTTGTAGGTATTTCAAGATGGCCATCTTTAAGCATGACTTTTGAAATTAAATGGTAATATTTAACAATAAGAGTCCATTTGTAACATTAATGAAATCTGTAGAAGTATTGTTCCTTGTTAGAGTGTGTTCATTTTATTTCAACATTTACTCTTACTAATAGGCTTCATTTTTAAATTTTAAAGTTTCTTCTTTTAACATTTGTAAACTATGAAATAACTTTAATAATCAAAATAGTAATTAATATTAATACTAAATTTGTATTCATTTATAAAGTATGGTTCAGTACTGTTACTGCTTTTTTTAAAAAAATAGTAAAGCTCTATTTAGTTTTCATTCAGTATCCATTTTAAAAACTATCAGTTGATTAATTGGTATCGGCCAGTGTGGTCCAACCTAGCTATCGGTATCGGTAAAATCCACTATCGGTCGACCTCTACTGTAAATAAACTATAATATCCTGGCCAGAGGAGAACTGGCCCCCCGACTGAGCTTGGTTTCTCCCAAGGTTTTTTTTTTCTCTATTCGGTCACAGAGGGAGTTTTGGTTCCTTGCCGCTGTCGCCTCTGGCTTGCTCAGTTGGGGACACTTAATTTCTAGCGATTATCGTCAATTTGATTTCACAGATACTAATTAAACTAAACTGAGCTAGACAATGACATCTCTGAATTCAATAATGAAATGCCTTTAACTGAAAATTGAGTGTTTAATCTTATTATTATACATTACTGACACTCTATCCTCAAATTTGATACTGTTAAGTGCTTTGACACAATCTGTATTGTTAAAAGCACTATATAAATAATGGTGACTTGACGGCACTTCTTATTCATTCCTATGGTATCCGTAAACGGCGTTTGAGTGTCGCACAACTCTGACTGAAGTTCAGTGACGACAAGGCTGTAATGTGATTGGTTATTACGGCACACGTGATCCAAATTAGCTGTTGTGCTTTCTCCAATAGTAAGTAATACAGACCCTCTTATATCCCTATAGTAAGATAATCTCTGGTGAAACATTAAACATTAAAATTTGTCAGGCTGCCACGAACACGCCCTTCAACAAAAACTCAAGATCTTTGCAATTTAACATCAAAAAGGGATTTAGATTAGTCTGACCAAATTTGGTGTTGATCCAATTAAATTTCTAGGAGGAGCTTGTTAAAATACAACACCTGAAAATGGCAAAAACGGCAGAAAATGTGCAGAGAAAATTCAAAGTACTACTTCCTTAGGTTTCATTCCACTTTTGTTTTGTTTGCCATTTGATGTTTCTCATATGCAACAGAAATGATAACTCTTCATAATGTGGCATGACATTTACAGAGTATATTTACGTGTATTACCTTCGATTTATTGCTTTAAAATATCTTTCTTGGTCCTAAAGTTCTTTAAATACTCTTAAATTTACCTTTATAAAACCTGCAGAGACACTGCACTGAGGAGGAGGAGGAAGCAGAAGAGGAGAGGACTGGTTCTGCAAAAACTCCACCATCAAACAAAAAAAAAAGAACAGTAGAGCAGCAGTCTAGTGAAGAAAAAGAAACCACAAAGAAAAAAGGTATTTGTGATATTCGTGGTTTTTTTAATGTCTGATGAAAACATGCCACATGATGAAGAGTTGTCATTTCTGTTGCATATGAGAAACATCAAATGGCAAACAAAACAAAAGTGGAATGAAACCTAAGGCAAAATCTGAAACCTTTGAATTTTCTCTGCAAATTTTCTGCCGTTTTTTGCCATTTTCAGGTGTTGTATTTTAATAAACTCCTCCTAGAGATTTAATTAGATCAACACCAAATTTGGTCAGACTAATGTAAATCCCTTTGTGATGTTAAATTGCGACGATCTTGAGTTTTTGTTGAAGGGTGTGTCTGTGGCAGCCTGACAAATTTTAATGTTTCACCACAAAACAGGAAGTTGTTATAACTCGGGCAGTAACTCAAATAAACGGGCTGCTTTTCACCAAATTTACCTCTTAGATATTACTAATGAAGAAAAATAGGGTGTATGCAAAACATATGTCAAAGCTCCAGACCACACACACAAAAAAATAAAAATAATTACGGAGCCATTAGCTCCTACAAGACAGAAAATAGGCCAATTTATTTTTAAAGTGAAACAAGATTAAACACGTTTCAATTTTGTCACGTTTACATCTGCCATCCTTTTACAGCATCAGCACTTACATCCATCTTGTGGATGTACTGGGAACTATGGTTCACTTAAAGTGGGAACACTGAAACTTAAAACTTTTTTAACTTAAACTTTTTTAACTTTTCAAACTTTCTGGTCCGGCTTTCTCAAGCCAACTTAAAGTTTGTCTGGACAAACCTTTTTATCTAGTTACTATTTACTGTAATTACTCAATGTTGGAGATCTAAAGTTTGTTCCTTACAAATGCATTTGATTGCAGTATAGGGTCACTGAATCTGACAAGTAAAAATTCATATAAAGTTAGCTATCAAAATGTTACCACTCTTTCTTAATAACTGACTATAAATGTAAAAAAAAAAGTGACTTGTTTAACCCGGTGTTCGGGTCTTTTTTTGTCCGGGAAAGTTTTAGTTTTTCCCGAAAATACTAGTTAATGTTATTGCATTGGACTGAAATTTAGGGACTTTCGTCAATTTGATTTCACAGATACTAATTAAACTAAACTGAGCTAGACAATGATATCTCTGAATTCAATAATGAAATGCCTTTAACTGAAAATTGAATGTTTAATCTTATTATACATTACTGACACTCAAATTTGATACTGTTAAGTGCTTTGACACAATCTGTATTGTTAAAAGCGCTATATAAATAAAGGTGACTTGACTTGACGGCACTTCTTATTCATTCCTATGGTATCCGTAAACGGCGTGAGTGTCGCACAACTCTGACTGAAGTTCAGTGACGTCAAGGCTGTAATGTGATTGGTTATTACGGCACACGTGATCCAAGTTAGCTGTTGTGCTTTCCCCAATAGTAAGTTATCAGGGGTGCAAACTTGTCACCTTTCGGCGAAATTCACCGTTTTCACCTTGAAATAGGTCATTCACGTGAATAGTGGAGATCTTTAAAAAAAATCATCTGTGTCACGTCACCTGTAGCTTTTTTTTCCCCTGTTGGCAAAGGAATGGACCCGCCCTACTCTGCCTCTGATTGGCTTACCTTAATGTTCTCTCCCTCATCCAACCAATCTCACTCCTGAAGCCTAACTTTTAAGACACTGCAGGCAACTGTCCATATTTCCAGAGGCTACGTAAAACATGAAGGAACAAGCTAATGGTAAGCAACTTATTTTTGAAGTAAATGATGGTTAGATTAGCCTGTTTGTAACCAGCTTAAGTTTGCTGGAGAGCTGAACGGAATGCATTTGTATCTGCTGTAAATTATGGTGTTCCAGTTTAAATAATGATTACCGTGTGAGGCTGCTGTTTTTTGTTTTTATGTTTTTTTTTGTGCGCGAGGCTGCTGTTGTGATAGCTATGAAGATTGTAAGTTACGTTATCGCTACATTAGTTCGCTAACGTTACCCTTTACAAAAATGCTTCTCAGTCTCGACCTTAACATTTGTCTCACATATCAGTAAGCTATTACTCTGACATGAAGTTGATTTGAGAACTGTTCGACCTACAAGTAAAGCATACCGTTTAATGTACAGCAATATTAGTATCACTCAGCTCAAGTCAGGGAGCGCTAAGTGTCAGCCTGTAACAGCCTGTTTCAAAACGGAGAACGGAGCATTGGGGGGCACCTCGCGTTTAGCCCGTCAGCTTCTTCAAAAATTTGAGTGCTGAAATTAAGATTTACAGTGGTTTATTTGCTCTGACCAAGTTAATGTAACATCTTAACAACAATCCTTGTTTTTTTTAGACCGTAGTTGTCGCTCAAACGTTTTTTAATCATATAAAGGTGTTTATCCTTGAATGGTGCACTGCAAAAAATGCTTTCCTACTTAGTTTTTCTTGTTTCTAGTCCAAATATCTAAAAAGTCTTAAATCAAGAAGCATTTTCTAGACAAGTAAAAATTGTCGTGTTTTCAGAAAAAAAAAAGTCACAATTAAGTGAGTTTTACCTTAAAACAAGCAAAATAATCTGCCAATGGGGTGAGCAAAATAATCTTAAACAAGATTTTGACTTTTGGCTTATTTTTTTCTGAAAAAAAATAAAAATAAAAGATTTGATTTAAGAATTATTAGATATTTGGACTGGAAATAAGACAAAAAAAATGTAAGAAAAGCATTTTTTTTGCAGCATGTTACATTTTCTCCCTATAAACCAGTTTGACTTGCCATTGCTATGTGAATTAACTTGCCTTTACCTACGTTGGCATTTAAAGGTGCACTGTGTAATATTTAGGATGATCTATAGACAGAAATGCAATATAATATACATAACTACGCTTTCAGAGGAGTATAAAGACCTTACTTAATGAACCGTTATGTTTTTATTACCTTAGATTGAGCAATTTATATCTACATACACCGCGGGTCCCCTCACACGGACGTCGCCATCATGTTTCTACAGAAGCCCTTAACGAACAAACTGCTCTACAGAGCGCGTTTCGTCACTCGTGTCTCGTTTTGTTGTTCTTGCGAAAAAACACAGACGCAAGGATGAACAAGTAACAGTAATACATTTTATGCATTTTTTTTATGCATTTTAGCAGACGCTTTTATCCAAAGCGACTTACATTGCATTCAGGCTATACATTTTTTCAGTATGTGTGTTCCCTGGGAATCGAACCCACAACCTTTTGCGCTGCTAACGCAATGCTCTACCACTGAGCCACAGGAACACTATTCGCGTAATATTCGCAATGACATCGGTTTATTGAATAATTAAATAAATATAATTCCTTTAATTTACCTTTGTAAAGAAACCTCATTGCTCTCTGCGGTCTCAAACGATGGCATCTTAGCCCTGTATCGGCCACCGTAGCTTCTCTAAAGGGAGGGGTGAGCGGGGGACTGAGCCGTTGGATGCAATTCACAACCTCAACCGCTAGATGGCGCTAAAATCTACACACTGCACCCTTAACTAGTTCAGGTAGCCAAACTTTACCACTCACCCACTTCATTTTTTTTCAGGGTGAGGGAATGAGAGAGTTTGAGGAGGAAGATGCCCTTACTGTGGCTCAACAAGAGGCTGGAGTCAGGTGCAAATGGAGCTGGTCCTGGTTGCAGTTACAATCAAAGTGTGATGTGAAGGGAAAGGAATGTGTTTCAGTTGTCACAGTTTTTTTTTTAAAAAATTGAGAAACCAGGCCATGCCAGATGCAGCCTCTGCTGCAAAGAGATCAATTATGCTACCAAGGGCTCCCATAACCTTTTGGCACATTGTAAAACTGAAAAACATGGCCAAAAGGTGGTGACCATTATGACTACACATAGTGTGTTGTCTATGTCAGCAACTATGGTTCAATCACAGCAGGGCCCATCAGTGCAGGAGCCGGAGCAGATGAGGGAAAGGGTGAAGGTGTCAGTACCCCTGTTTGACAGGGTAGCAAATGCAGAGGTGAATGTTTGTTCAACAGCTTGTGCTAGTTGTTATCTATATAGATCATTCAAGTCTTAAGCTTAGGCTATTTAATAATTTTTTTATAATGATGTCAAGTTTACTAGCTATGTGCTTTGGCAGTGGTTATTTTGGTCAACACTGCATTGGCTCCCTATCAAACATCGTATAGATTTTTTAATTACTTATAAAGCCCTGAATGGCTTAGCTCCTCAGTACTTGAGCGAGCTCTCATCACAGTATAGTCCTCCACGTCAGCTGCGTTCTCAAAACTCTGGCCATTTGATAATACCTAGAATATCAAAATCGACTGCGGGCGGCAGATCCTTTTCCTATTTAGCACCCAAACTCTGGAACAATCTACCAAACACTGTACGGGAGGCAGACACACTCTGTCAGTTTAAATCTAGATTAAAGACACATTTCTTTAACCTGGCTTAGACATAACACACTAATAAACTTCTGTTATTCAAATCCGTTAAAGGATTGTTAGGCTGCATTAATTAGATCAACCGGGTCCGGGGACACTCCCCATAACACATGATGTACTCGTTACATCATAAGAAGAATGGCATCTACGCTAATATTTGTCTGTTTCTATTCTGTTTCTCAGTCCGTGTCCGGATCAGATGGTGGATCGGTGCTGGGAGATGATGTATGTGGCCCTGATCGTCGGCGGAGGCCGGACACCTGGATGAGCCCCGGGGACATATCCCCAGTGAAGACCTCAACTTAAAATACAATAAAACTTAAAATAAAACAAATAACTAAAAATATAATAAAATACCGAACTACATAATACTATTATTGTTAGAAATTTCAATAATATCAAAATAGAAAGATAATATATTTATACATTTTAAAATTTTAATTAAAACAATAAGTAAACAATACTGTATTAGAGGTTGACCGATTCATCGGTTTTGCCGATTAATCGGTACCGATAGTTGATTTGCAGTCGGTTATCGGCAAAAATCCATGCCGATAGGTTTCCATGTTGCGTTTTTTTTTTTGTGTTGCGTCTGTTGCTGGAGTAGTTGAGAATGGTCTGCTATCATTATACAGTATGAGAGCGGCCTCTATAGGCGGAAATCAATGACAGCACGTGTTGTTTGTTTTGGCATGTGACGCTGCACAGAGCGGGAAACTTCAAACGCGCATTTAAATGCAGCCGACAGAAAATCCTGCCGCGGAACAGAGCGCCTTTCATATAGTTTTCCATTAAATAACATTATAGCCTATTTGTCCCAAATCATTGTTAATGTACATAATGATTTCCCCCTTGGCTATAAATTATGTATTGTGCATTTTTCAGCAAAACGTTTGTCTTTCAGTGGCTTTAATACAGTCTGTGTGCTTCATATAGAGAGCTGTAATACAGATCGCGCTTTCTCTTTCCGTTTGCTCTGTTTATTAAACACCGAACTTCAGACTCATTTATGCCGCATAGTTCATTATTAAAGCAGACTTATGTCCGTTTGGTGATTAAATAAACAGTTTTTGACCGCTGCTTGAATTGAACGTGACACGTCCGGTGTGTGTGATACCCGTGAATTCTCCAGCGCTGCGCTTTTGCACAGTGTGTCATTTGCATATTTGTTTATATTTTGAATAGATAATCATGCAGTGTTCTAAAATAGCAGCAAATAAAATGTGAGAGTACACCTAGAATAGCAATAACCTGTGCATGTCATTTTAATATGGCCTTTTGTAGGTATTTCAAGATGGCCTTCTTTAAGCATGACTTTTGAAATTAAATGGTAATATTTAACAATAAGAGTCCATTTGTAACATTAATGAA
Organism: Schizothorax lantsangensis; assembly: GCA_027422415.1. Lineage (NCBI taxonomy): Eukaryota > Metazoa > Chordata > Actinopteri > Cypriniformes > Cyprinidae > Schizothorax > Schizothorax lantsangensis. Next base: position 205,627 of record JAPDDO010000325.1, read on the forward strand.
AGCTGTAGAAGTATTGTTCCTTGTTAGAGTGTTCATTTTATTTCAACATTTACTCTTACTAATAGGCTTCATTTTTAAATTTTAAAGTTTCTTCTTTTAACATTTGTAAACTATGAAATAACTTTAATAATCAAAATAGTAATTAATATTAATACTAAATTTGTATTTATTTATAAAGTATGGTTCAGTACTGTTACTGCTTTTTTTTTAAATAGTAAAGCTCTATTTAGTTTTCATTCAGTATCCATTTTAAAAACTATCAGTTGATTAATTGGTATCGGCCAGTTTGGTCCAACCTAGCTATCGTATCGGTAAAATCCACTATCGGTCGACCTCTACTTAAAAGAACTGTTTTCTGTTAATTTGATTTTTTTTTTTTTTTAAATATCTGACACAATGCTTACAGTGTATATTAGTACAGACTAAAGTGCTGCAATATTTGTGTAATTTGTTGTATCTGTATTCTTCAGCTTTGACTGGAAGATTTGCAAAGACACCGCAGCCTTCTGTGCCAGTGCTTGTAGAATCTTCTAGTTTGGCCTCATTTGGGCCATCTGAGCAGGATGACCATGAACTTGTTGCTCAGGCAAACGTGCTGGAATCTCAGGTGTCCAGTAAGTCCCTGAACATCTAAAAGCTTTTTTGGTTTATTTTGTAAGGTTATGTATGACATGTTTTTTCTGTTCATTTTGCAAAGGAAAACAAATGTACCTTCCTGTGGGCTGGACTCACACATTGCCACCTGCTGATCAGCTCTGGATAATCGAAGGTTTTGTTTAAGTATTCATCCCACAACCAACCAGAAATGGACTTCACCAGAGTGGACAGGATGTGGTGGTACCCTCCAAAGCCCCCTTTTGCAGTTACAGGAGTACCAGGGACAGAGCGCTACTTTGGCCACCCCTTCTTTCTCTGGATGCCAAGAAAGCTATGGAGAGTCAAGTTAACCTGTCCACATTCAGACTTTGTAATGGAGGAACTCACATCGGCAGGACTGCATCAGAAAATCAGACAGGTAGTTGATGTTAAAACATCTTACTTCATGGCGTCTGAGTATCTGTCATGTAGGAAATGCAAAAGGAAGTTGATCAGCTGGAGCTATGACATCATATCACAGCTTGTCATTAGTCATAGGCTTCAATTTCCCTGCATTCTTACCTCAAAACTGGCATGTGACATGACAGTGGTCCGTCTTCTACGTCAGAGAGGCCTGGGAAACAGCAGCAGTCAAGTGCAGAAGCAGCTAGAGGAGCAGCATTCTGAGATCTAGATGCAGAAGGTCATGCAGTATCTGACAGATTGCCAGAGCTTTCGCGAAGTGATCACTGCAGGTCTTGTGATGCCCGTGTCTTTTGAAAAACCACCTGCAATGCACCCTGTACCCAAGCACCGGTGGCTGATGCAGGTGTATGCTCAGGATGTCCTTCAAAGTCTGGATGAGATCAAAGCTAGTATAACCTCACAGTTTGGACGAGTGCTGAAAATGGATTCCACCAAGAAAGTTGCACGCAAGCTTGCTGGTCACAGTGTTGGAACAGCCTCTTGGGTCACAAATGTTGTAAATGAACATGGTCAGGTCATTACGACAGTTCTTACAGCAAGAAGGCTTTGGATTGGCGCCCATGGTTGCTGGCATCATTAAAAGGTACAAGGATGCTGCAGTGCCTCCACCTGAATTGCTGTATGCTGACAGAGACTGCTGTGGGGGTACTTACCTCAAAAAAATATTTGAGGAATGGAAGGACATGGAAATCAGACTGGACATCTGGCATTTCATGAGAAGGATTTCTGTAGGATGCACAACAGATTCTCATCAGCTCTATTCAACGTTCATGGCCCACCTCAGCCGCTGTATTTTCTCCTGGGATCAGGAGGACGTGGACAGGCTTATAAGGGCAAAGCGTGCAAAGTTGGAGACTCAGCTGATGCAACCTTCAGATGCTGATGTTTTGCGTCGCCTTAGTAAGAGTGAACTGGCCCTACACTGTAAAAGAACAACACGTGGCACAAGAGAGACTGTAGATCTTATCTCCCAGCTGATCAAGTCCTTTGAAGGGAAGAGGGGACGTGATACTTTGGGTGTGCCTCTCATCAATTCTGCTCGAATGGCTGAGATATGGAAGTCTCAGAGGAAGCATGTAGCCTGCTTTCAGGATCCCTCAGGTGTACAGCTCTACGTGCAGACAGGAACCCTGAAAAAGGGAGGGCACACTCTGCCAACATATAGGTGTGCAAGAGGTTCAACTTCTTTAGAATCGTTCCACCTACATCTAAACAGGTTCATTCCAGGTAAAGTAACTGTCCTGTAAGTCTTTTAAATTTAATGTATTATGTTTGTAACATAAGTGTTCTGTCACTTAAATTTTAGGGACGCTGGCCAGTGATACATTTTTCCAGGCCTACCTATTGGATGGATTGGCCAGGTGGAATGAAGACAGAGCAAATGCTGCAACCTCTCAGGGCAAGCAGGGGTACCATTCATACAGTGGCCTTCTTCGTCATGCTACTGCTGGGAGAAGATGTTCTTGGAGAGAAGCTGGTGCCATTTACTACTCCACATCAATATACTGGTACATTTATTGCAGTTGTCTGTCAAAGTTAACTGAGCATTAGTCTTTATTATACTGTATTATAAAAACTGTGAACTGTAAACTTGTGGTTTACTGCTGACAAATGATTTTTTTCTTTTGTTGTGTGTTAGGTGAACTGATTGGAGTAGAATATCTTTACCAGCAGACCGGTGAGGTTGCAAAGGTCTACAAGTCTGCAATTCAGGAACTAGAGACTGCTGATGTACGTGTTGCAGAAGATGAGAGCTATGTGGAACCTGTGGACATTGATGACTTATCTCTCTCTACATTTGATGAAGAAGAGCCTCCCCGAGTGTTGTCCTCTGCACCATCTACAGTGCCCTCAGAGAATCCACACGTTCTGCCCTCTGTGCCATCAGTGGTTCCCCAGGTGTTGTCCTCTGCACCATCTACAGTGCCCTCAGAGAATCCACACGTTCTGCCCTCTGCGCCATCAGTGGTTCCCCAGGTGTTGTCCTCTGCACCATCTACAGTGCCCTCAGAGAATCCACACGTTCTGCCCTCTGCGCCATCAGTGGTTCCCCGAGTGTTGTCCTCTGCACCATCTACAGTGCCCTCAGAGAATCCACCTTTTGGTCCCTCGCAAACTAGGGATGTGCGCTACGACTAATTTGACTGTCGTTTAAACGGAAGTTTTGTATCCGACTAGTCGACTAGTCTAAAAGCTAGAAACCCCCCAAAAATGGCGAAAAAAAAAAAAAAAAACTGTGCGTGTGTCTATATAACAGCAAACAGTTGAGATACTTAATCTTTGAATCACACTGTCAAATCCCTCAATGTATTCTGCAAAAAATAGGTCACGATAATGCCTTATGCTTGCCTCGCGTTATCATCAATTAATTTTAGGCGGTCGTTAAACAGAAAAAAAGGAAGAGCATACACTCTTCATAAACCAGTGCATAGCTTATTTATTCAGATCGCCTGGAGCAATGCAGAAATGGAAAAATCAATAGACTGACAGAATTCTTCATTTTCATATAACGTTAGCCAACATATTAAACCACATATTAAAACAAAAGTAAAAAACAATAGGAAAGTTTATCAAGGAATAGCATTAAAACGGCTTTTAAAAATGTACTTCATGTTGGCTATATTGTCTAAAAACAGAAAGTTCGTTTTATTTACTCAGACCGTGCGCATTTGTTCAGTGAATTTAACATGTTAACGTGGTCTGGCGAAAGATGGGACTAGAGGCGATTCTGCACTTGAAAAAAAAAAGCGCTCGGCAGGAACTGAAGTTACAGGCATGCAGAGAAATAACTACAAGCAAGCAGACAGTTTGAAAAGAGCCTGGAAATCCCGCAGCACCACCGAAGTGGGTCTTCGTTTAGAGGAATAGACAGCGCGGATAGGATCGTGGACCGCAGGACAGGTTGTAGTGTATGACATGATTGACATTTGGCTTTGGCTAGCCTCCAAGCTAACGCATACATGCCTGTATTGAATATGATTACGCATAGCTCCAGTAAAGTTATTGTAAGCCAATTTGACATTACACAGTTTACAAAAAACGTTTCCATTTCCTTCTAATTCAAAATAATCCCACACCTTGCTGGTCTTTCGCGTGGAGCTCGCCGCAACTGACATGAAGAAAACGCATGTGAGGTAAAAATTATAGTTCCCGCCCAGATACGCTTTTAAAAATATTTATATATTTAAATATTTTGATATGTATTCTTTTTCAAAAGTTTTATTTTAACTGTTCTTTAAAATGTTTTAAATGTTACGTTAAAATGATGGTAATTTGAATGATAAAATCACGTTGTTGTTTTTTCTCTCGTGTAGTCGACTATTGTTTTCAGTGTCGACTAGTAGGAGCTGTACCGTTTAGTCGACTAGTCGACTAGACCCGCACATCCCTATCGCAAACTCCACCCACCACACAGTCTGCAGCAGATCTACAATGGATGCACAGAAACATGTCTAGTGAGGTGTCTTCCTCTGCAATGCAATCTGCTTTTCCTGATGTAAGAATCCAGGTTTTTCATACATATATGTAGGTTGTTTAAACAGAAATATAATTTTCTGTTTGATATCTTTTATTATAATTTCTCTTTACTTTTTTTATTTATTAATTCCATGTATATACATTGTTTGTGTCTACATGCACTGGTGGTCAAACAATTTTTTTGAAGAAAAAAAAACTTCTAATGCTTAGTAAGGCTGAAATTATTTAGAAATGGTAATATTATGGTTTTTACCATTTTAAATAAAATATTGAACAGATTTTTAAGATAAGATTTAAGATTTTAATGTAATGAATTACTGGGTTGACAAAATTGAATTTTCAGCAGCTGTTACGACAGTCTTCTGTCACATAATTCACATGATCTTACATTTTATTTGATTTAATTTTGATTTCATTTTGATAGTCGTGTTCCTAAGACTGACATGTTCTGCAGCTCAAAAACACTGTGTTCCTCAACAGAACATTTTTGTGTCTGTTCCAGTACTTCTAGAAGTTACTGATGCTTTGTTTTTATCAGGTCTGTTGCACAGCACATTGTCTCAGGACCATTGACCGAATTAACAGGCCTGGATGTTAAGGTAAAAATTATTTGCGAAGGACACTATTCCTGTAGCCTTTTTTTTTTTTTTTTTTTTTTTTTTATTAATTGTTTTGTATTACAACTTTGACTATTTCTCACTTCAGCCTTACAACCTGAACACCCTCCTATTTCCAAGAAAGACCCAGTTGCAGTACACTAACACACATCTCTAAGCTAGATTGGTGTTCATTAAACTTAAAAAGGGGCTCCCTCGACAACATTATGGCATTGACTGCGGAATCTTCATGATAATGGTGAGTGAACAGTTTTCCAGTAAAAAAATAAATAAAACATTAGCATTTTTATTTCATGCTATCTCACAGAATGTCCATTAACAATGCCTATAGCCCTTATCAAACATGCAGCTTTTACTTTATTTTACTGGCATTGGGCTTATGTGTAAATGGAATAAGGACTTAAATTAAATGATTGCAGTACAATGTCAGTCCTCGGTGATGCAGCTTTCAGTTGCTTCCCTTCTCCTCACTTCCACCTAAAGCAGTTTGTTAATGTAATGGGAGTAATACTGTTGCAATAGAGGATTCTCTATTTTTAATTTGATTTAGCTTGCTGACTTCACAACATGCACACACACAATTATTTGTGCAAACTTTGCTACATTTGCAGTACTCCTGGTATGTTGTCATGGATGATCCATTTGATTTCACAGTTGTAAGTATGAATTCAATACTCATAACTATGGTTAAAATATGTGCTTTGATTTTGGATTTGGTCCAGGAAGGGGCCACTCAGGCAGGGAATAGAGATGGCAAGGGGAAGTCTGCACCCAATTTTCCGCATCCCTAGGAAGAGGAAATATGAGGTCACCATGATAAGAATTATGGCTAAATATTTACAGGCCCAAAAACTTAGAGTAAAAATGTATTTGTAATTCTTGTGCTTTACATGTTCTAAGCTATGTAATATGTATCTCATTCCCTTTATATAAAGGAACCTGTCCTCTCAAACCCATGCAAGGTGAAGAAGCCATGCGAAGTCGAGTCCTCTCCAAAGGGAATGGGCATTTTGCAGGCATGTAAACATGCCAGCTTTCCACTTCATACATACTGTATCTTAATCCAAGATGCAACAATAACTACATATGCTATTTGCAGGACATAAATGTGAAGGGTACAGAACATGCAGATTAAGAGTGGTCCTTTTTATTGGTCCAAGATGATGATGACTTAATATTGAGCCTATTGATTTTGCAGTGATTCATGTTTTATGTTTACAGCTGCCTGAGTAAATTTTGCACAGAATCTTCATCCTTGTGGTGCTACAAGATGGTGACCCTGCAATCCATACCCTGGCTCTCACATGCACACGTTTCTGGAGGATAGTGAGAGAAGAATCCTTCCTGAAGGAAGCACACTTCTGCTGGCTTGACAGTAAGTTTTGTCTCTTTCCTTCTGTCCTCCTCCTATATTTTTTTTAGAGGCAAAGCACCTCTCAGCTATAGGTAATTGTCACTCATTCACAGGATCACTGGGTGCACTCAACTTGGACATGTCGGCTTGCTGCTTTTTATTTTGCAGCAAGGGCAGAGCAAAAAGTTTAGAACTTGAGAAGGGTTTGAGAAGAGTTTGTCTGTTTTTGTACCACTGAATGTCCTGCAAATGCCACCAAAACAACACGGATGGCACCTGGAGTGGTCTCTTCCCATTATTTAAATGTAAAAAGTGTGTTGTACATAGATGTCCGCTGATTTGACTGTGATGCTTTTAAGTGATTATTCTACATTTGTCCTTTATCTGTTTGGGGCCAAGTTATGATTTAAGTCTAGTTTCTAGTGCTAAAATGATTTTCATCATAATCTAATTATTTATACACTGCCCTAATGTTTTGTCTGACAATAAGTGCTTATTGTAATTTCACATTTCTCTTGCTGTGGTGGCTCACTACTCCTAAAAATTAACGGAGGGAACACTGCTACCAGAAAATTTTGCATCAAAAAAGAAAAAAAATCTGACCATGTTTTACAAATGAATCCTTCTGTTATTTTGTCATCAGGTGTGGTGAACTGGGACGCATTTTCAGAGGAGCACAGAAATACCTACAGAACTCCATATCGAATCTCCCGTTGCCTTCAGTGCAGTTCTCTATACAAAGACTGTGAAGGTTACAGGGGAACTGGACAGAGGGGGAAATTACAAGGATTCTACTCCGACAATGAATTTGCTGGATACTGCAGCGCTGACTGTTTTTATGAGGCTGGAGGTACTTTGTAATAACTGTTGTTCTATTGGATGTGATTTTCTATTGTTATATGCGTGTTGAAAAGGCTCAGACTACATGCATTTCTACTTTTTTTTTTTATTTCAGTTCTGTAAATCTGAAAGCTTTCAACAGTTAGAACAACAGTTATTACAAAGTACCTCCAGCCTCATAAAAACAGTCAGCGCTGCAGTATCCACAGATTTTTTCCACAGATATTGTATGTTGACAGGCTTGTACTACGATTCACCATGAAAATAGGTAAATTAAAGGCAGAACCTTAATGGATGTAGAATTATTAATTCATGTTTATGTAGACAGTGGACATTTATCTTTAAAAACGACCCCGAATCAGAGCATGGAAAAGTTGTCAGTAAGTTAAAGTTTTATTGAGTCTTGTTCATTAACTCGTCATTAACCAGACTTACATTTACTTGGGGTGCATGTAGAACATCATATATTATTCATGAAAGTAAATAACACATGAAAGGCAGAATGCCGAGGAAGGTTATATTTTTAGGTTATCAGCTACAGAAACAATACTGCAAAACATAAAACTGATTCATGCACTTAAATTTAAACTATTATCTCGGGAAATATTATTCTCACCGTTGTCTCTGTGCGAGCGGCCATCTTGCCAACAACATCTCGTTTCAACATCTCGCGTGGTTCTGTGTGATTTGGACAACTTCAGGTTATGCCCCCTGCTACACGTTACGCCCCCTTCAAGTTACGCCCCTCTCTTGCAGTCCGCAGCCAGCCATAGATGCCATCAGCGCCATCTACCGTCTGGGAGTTTGCAAAGGAACGAACGAGTCTCGGCCCAAGATCGTTTTTTTTATTTTTTATTTTTTCGTGAGTAATTGGATGTGTGGCGTGAGTGCGTGTGAAAACAGGCAAAACCATGTGTCACACGGCGAAAGCGTGAGAGTTGGCAGCACTGTTCTTGTATGGTCCGGGTCAAATTGACCCATATTGGATTCAATGTAATTCCACAAAAATTACGACTTGAAAAAAACATACAACCAAGTACAATCAATATTTTAATATTTTAACTTTTAATATCAGTTCTTTTCGAACATTTTAAAGAATAAATATCTGAATTTATGACTTATAAAAATGTTTTTAACCACTATTTTTAAGACTGCCACTTCCCCAGACCTGTGAGATGTTTGCGACTGCACATATTTTTAAGATAATATCTTGGTCTAAACCTATAGTAATCTTGACAAATTATATATCATTTGAAAGGTTTCGGACTCTAGTTTTCATATTTGGTGACTGTTTTTCAAAGAAATGATAGAGCAATAGATAAATAGCGATAGATTCTCCATTTGTGATATGGTGCCAAACACACTCTTATTCTATACTTATATCTCTAAAACACATAAAAACATAATTCAAATCAGATATTAAAGTTACTGCCCAAACTATTTCTGAATAGGATGTCTACTTCATAAATATTTTAAAAAGTATGGAAATATATAGTTCAGAACACTCAAACAATGAATGGAAATCAAGAGTCCCTGTATATCATCTAGTGGAAAAGTTTGGTACTGCATCCACAAAATCATACTTAAAAGTTCATTTTTTGAGATATCAACCTAATATTTGGCAGAAAACTTGTTCAGATGATTGGCTTTGATTTTCTTGAAGATTTGGTGGTAAATATGTTTTGTAAAATTTATATTTTTATATAAAATCAAAAAATATGTATTTTTATATTTTTCATTTTCAGACATTTAAACTTGTATAACTTTACTTATAACCATTTTTTACTTCTACAATAACCTGTGATGTTTCACCTTTAAAAAGATACCAATCTTAAGTCTGTGCTCTGAAGTATTCAAGTTTTATAACAATTTTAGCCGGAAAAGGCATTTTTATATCTATGCTTAAAAACTGTGACTCAGTTAAAAGGCTAAACAGTTTTGTTTTCACAAACTTTGAAATTAAAAATTTGATTCATCAAGACACTGACACTAGGAGGTACTTCAGGACTAGAGTTGAGAAGCTCTGAAATACAAAAAAGGAATTTGTTGTAATTTGTGTGTATTTCAGTTGCTTTTGAATGGATACCTATGCGGGTCAAATTGACCCACGCCAACATCACAAACGTATAATCATTTCTGTATGTACATTTCACAACACATCAGTGTGTTGAAACTGTGTATGTGTATTCATGACCCTAAATGAGAAAAAATAACAAAATTTCAAGAAAAACAACGAGTTAAATAGTATTTCAGATACTTAACTTTGGCTGACAAAAAATGTATTTCTGTATTGAAATGAGTGGGGAAAAGCTACTTTTTGCTTCATAGGATAGTAAAACACTAAAATAACAAAATATAACCAAGATATGTTATTATTTTGGGTCTGTAGTGTTGCCTTAGAGCATTAAAATAGGCGAGTCAAATTGAACTGGGAACAGTACGAACGTAACAAATTTTTTTTGGACATGTCAAAACACATCAGTGTGCTGAAACTGCATGCATGTTCATGACCCTAAACGAGGAAAAGTCACAAAATTTCAAGAAAAAAAAAGTTAACTGATATTTCCGACAACTCAAAAATCAAAACGGGTCAAATTGACCCGGAACAGTACATGAGGGTTAAAACAATACTTGCCCATTTTGATCGATTGTGAAAAAAAAATTTAGTAGGTTGACAATTATGTCGCTGATTAGAATTTGCAAAAAATTCATTTATTGCACATATAATTAGAAAGTTATTGAACATGGAAATGTGTGAATGAACAGAAGATTGAGATTGTTAGATATATATGCAAAATATAGGCAGCTTTATAAAAAAAAAAGGCACCTACATATTAAACATTAAAAGTGTTTATTTCACCACAGAGTATCACAAAATGCTTTATATATATATATATATATATAAAATTAAACAAGACACTGTGGTTGCAACTGTATTAAGTCCATTAGCTTGTTCAGTTTGTTTAAAAACAAAATGAAGAGTGACAAAAAAACACCACCACTGCATTCAAGTGGAAGGCAAAATCGAATACAAAAAAAAAACACTGTGCCAAATCAAACAAAGCACGCATGCATGCAAACTTACACAAGTGTTTGGATTAAACAATTAACATTTTAAACTTGAATATCTAAAAAAATTCTAAAAAGTAAAAAAATTATTTCACGTACACCGTGGCCAGATTTTCTACTAGTCAGAAACATTTTGATTTGGTGTACACGGAGCAGTAGGTTTTGTCCACGAGCGGGCAGAATCTCTTGGTGTGCACTTTGGCTCCAGTTGCTCCACACAGGGGACACACGTACTGGCTCAAGTATGGGCAAATCACGGCTCTGGCGCGGTCTTTGCAGTTGTGTGAGGTGAACACGGCTATGGTCTCTCCGTTCTGGTGGCAAAAGCTGCAGAACTTATTCTCGACTGGGCTGCTGCTGATGCTCTTGCCGCGTTCCGGGTCTCTTTTATCCGTCGACAGGGTCCCGTGCGCTCGCCCGCTCGGAGACTCCAGTGATACGGAGGTAGGTGCGTTCTTATCGGCCGCGTCTGGCTTCTCCGCTGACCGCTGCATACTTCTGACCTTGTCTGCCAGACCCATGTAATCCTTCCAAGGGTTAAAGTCCTTATTTCTTGACGCTATAGGTCCATGATCCTGAAAATTATTATAACATACACACTGTTTATATATATATATATATATGTGTGTGTGTGTGTGTGTGTGTGTGTGTGTGTGTGTGTGTGTGTGTGTGTATGTGTGTGTCACTTTTACACTTAATGTCACATTTTCCTGGGTAAATAAATATTACATAAAAAAGAGAACAAATATAATTATATTTTGTATTTATTAATATTATTTTTATTGTATTTTAATATACATTTCATAGTGTTTTTATGCAATTTTATATTTATTCCAAAATAATAACTAAAGGCAGTAACAATTTGAACAATATTCCGGAAACAATAAGGTTTCATTAGTTAACATTACTACTTTAGTTAACATGAACTAAGAATAAACAATATTCTACTTCTACAGCATTTATTAATCTTAGTTAATATGAATTTCAACATTTACTAATGCATTATTAAAATCAAAAGTTGTGTTTGTTCACATTAGTTTATGCACTGTGAACTAACATGAACGAACAATGAACTGTATTTAATGTAGACAAAGATTAATAGGCTAAATACTGTAATAAATGTTAATTGTTTGTTCATGTTATATTAAATGACGTAAAATGTTACCAATATTTTTTTATTTGTGAACTGATGTTCAGTTGTTCTTTTTAATAGTCAACTTATTTTCTGGTCATCATTGTCATAAAAGCTATGTAAACACTGCCACAGACAAGAAGATATATCTTTCATTTCATCACACTGAATGCTCGCTCAAAACTGACGCACGTTTTCAGACCATTTCAAATTTTGTTTTGATGTGACATAAAGCAGTGATATCTGAGCAGGAGAGTTGTTTACTTACTTTATAATTAGTCATTAACGCCATCATTTTCTTCATTCAGGCCGAGCTCACACTAAAATAAGAGACGGGATTTATCGCAGGAACCACCCAGATAGCAAACTGACATCGAATCAACGTAGAATCGATGTTTCTCGTGGCGTCGAAACGACGTTGATTTCCGACATCATTTTGCTCAACGGGTAATGTTGAACCAACGTCAGGGCACTCCATTCAAAACTAACGGAAAATCAACGCAATTGGTTTGCTTACCTAACGTTGAAACGATGTTGATTTCAGCTGGGTAAACCGACATTATACAATAAACTTTTTCTGCTTCTTTTAAAAATCTCACATACTTCATAGATAAATTAGCCTGTATATGTAATAATTTATTAAACATCACATTCAGTCATAATTTCTTTATTTATACAATACAGTTACAAATACATGATTAGAGCACAAACCTATATAACATATCACAGAACATGCATTTACAGTTAAATACACAAAGAGGTATTAACTAAATTATAGGCTAATGTAGTGTCAAGTTACAAATAAAAAGCTATATTCACTTAAGAATAAAAATATCATGTTATTTTGTACCAAATGTGCTTGACTTTTATTTTCAGTGGGGCACAAAAGGAGATGTAAGGCAGAACATTAAGAGACAGACTCGGTTACCATTCACTATCATTGATTCTTTTCTATAAAATAAAATAAATTAATGGTGACAGAGACTATGCCACTCTCTCCTTTTGTGTTCCACAAAATAAAGACATATGGGTGAGAAGATGATTTATAAAGAATTCTTACCCTTGAAAATTGAAGCCAGAGGTACATAGCAGATCTATCAGTTTCCCTTTGCAATTAAAACTTAAGTTCTTTGTAATTATCAGGATGTGAATTTATCAGGTCAGGTTTGAAAAAGGTGATGATGTAACCCACAATTTTAATATCAGTCATAGACAATAAAGTTCATTTTTAATTGCTTTTTTATACGTAAAATGTAATATCACTCCATAATTAAGTTTTCTTTAAAGTTGTGCAGCGTTTGGGAGGTACTTTAATTATTTGCATCAAAATATGATCTTTTGTATTTTTTCATATAAAATGGCAACATTTTATGTAAAATGTACATTTCTAATCTTTATTAATGGAAATAACATGTAAAATATGCCATGTGCTATTTAGTGGATGATTTCTGTCACATCATAAGTCTATTTTAAACAAAAAAGGACATGAAAAAAGTGCTTTAAGTTTTTATATAAATGTTGAAGCTGCTAAATTTTGCTGTTGCTAGTCTATCAGTCTGCATTTACACATAGCATAGCAAGAAGTGACTCGCAGAATGTTTTGCAGATTGACTCCTGTAATTGGGTAAATATGGTTGTCACTATTCCAATTGTGAATGGATTATACGGAGCGTGCATTATAGTCGATAGCCAGACAATATTCTGATCAGATTTTTTTTTTTCAAGCACATTTTACTAATTCCAAACCACAAATATTTTCACTGTCAATTTCAGCAGGTACCTAAAATGAGTCAATACTTTTACTACTTACTACTACGCACACTTTCAAAAACTCTGGATCTACACAAATCATGCAAATGATCTATTTTAGATTCAAAATGTCAATTTTCATTTAAAGGTGATAAGTTTGCATCCCTGACTATTCAGTTGTTTATGTCCCTTTTTATATTTGCATACAGTACATCTATTGTGTCTAGAATTATTGTAGCAAAACAGAGCACCTGTGACCATGGAATTTGTATTTGTAGAGAATATTTCAGTTGTCATCAAGAAAATGTTTTAGGAGTTGCAAACTTGTATTTTGTTTCTTTCTCTCTCACAAACCAACAAAACCTTCTTAAAATCTTCACTGCAGGTGCATAAATACTATTCTACAAATTACAAAATTCACAGGCTCAGTTATACCAGATTTATGCAGGGCTATATTTCATTTTTCTAGAACTTAACTGTGGTATTTGTAGACAAGTTCATGTTGGAATGACCTGCCTATCTTAATTCAAGCAGCTTTTGCTTTGAGTCTTTAGCCATTTTCAAAAAATATCTAAAGACACATCTTTTTCATCAACACCTGACCAATTAATGCTATCACTTACCTATTCTATTCAGTTTGATCGAATTTCAAATTCTAATCAAGCGTGCATGTGAGATCTCACATAAAAGTTCTACTTTACAGTCGTGGTCAGAATTATTGGCACCCTTAGTTAATATGATCAAAGAAGCCTGTAAAAATAAATCTGTACTGTTTAAAATGTCACAAATCTGCCTGGAAGAGGATGTGTGTCTATATTGTCTATATGCAAGGTGAGGAGGATAGTTTGAGTGGCCAAAGACTCTCCAAAGATCTCTTGTCAGGTGAGCTCCAAACTCGCCAAGCATTATAGGAGAGACTCAGAGCTGTTATTGTGGCAAAAGGAGATTGCAAAAAGTACTGAATAAAAGCGTGCCATTAACTGTGGCCAATGTGTATTAGAGAAAAAAAAATACTCCTAATGAGCTTCCCTCCACCCCCTTTTTGATCTTAAAAAGGATTGACAATGCAGATTTATTTTCACAGGCTTCTTTGTTCATATTTACCAAGGGTGTCAATAATTCTGACTATGACAGTATATATGCAAAAAAAAAAACTATTTTCTCTGTGACTTTAAATTTACTACCTGTAATACACATGTGTGACTATTCTTTAATTACTACAAATTCCACTGTCACAGGTGCTCAGTTTTGCTATAATAATACCTTAGAACATAATACCAATAATACCATAGAACATGGTAGTAGTCAGCCATCTATGCAAAAGCAAAGAGGTCAGTGTGGTGCACTGTAGATACAGCTGTCCAGGCCAACTTCTGATGTACTGATGTCTTCAACTGGCAATCCAGAAAACCTGAAATAAAAATAGTACAGTTCAAAATCCATCATACATATCAATATAACAGGACTACCCGATCCTGTTCCTGGAGATCTACCCACCTCAGGGTAACTGCAGGATTTTTAAGCTCAAATTTAAGACTTTTTAAGACCTGCACAAATAAAATTAATACCATATGAGCGGGGTAGGGCAATGCCTATGGTAACATATTAAACTGTAAAAAGCATGATTTACAGTTCAGATACAAGTTTTCAGGAAAACAAAACGTTTTATAAAATAATACACTTCACATTTCAGCCTTTAAACCATTTTTTTAAGAAAATGGATGAGTCAAAAGTATTTATTATATTAATTTAAACAATTATCAATAAATTATTATATTAATTAAATAACATACAAACACATTTTACCGTTTAGATTTTTATAATGAATTATCTTCTTATCGATTCACCAGTTCACATTTACAGTTCTGCGTGTTTCAAGGTAAAAACTTGGGTTGATTTTCACATTGGTCTCAACAAAAAACAACCCAATGTTCCTGCAATACTGGAGGCTGTAGTTCTAGGACTGCATAGGACACTATTTCTTGGGACAGCGCTATCTACTCCAACAGAGGAGACCTGATTCAAACATCAAACAAACAAATGCAAAGACTAGATCCATGGAAACTATTAATTTGTTATCTTTCCATCTTATTTTTAATGTAAGAGCTAGCGTGAACCGTTTGAGTCAGCAATCTCCATTTAGCCTTTTTAGCTGTGCAAAACAGTTCAATGTGCTGCTGATGTTGTAAATTAGTATTTGTATTTAAATTTTACATTTATTAAAGATCTAATAAATCACACTAATTTGTACCGCGATTGTTTTACCGTTTACTGTACTTTAAGTGTGTCAAACATCAGACGTGAAGCGCTGCGGCTAATGAACTGAAGTCTCACACAGACACAAGTCTTTCTTTCCAAGAAAACTGAATTTAAAACCAGAATATATTGAAATAAATTAGGTTAAATATTTCAAGAGGGTTACCAACTGGTATGTTTAGGGTTAGGAGTTGGTTAGGACAATAATTAAGTGTATACAATTAAACAACTACATAATTCCTTAAAAATAATAATATACAGAATTGAATAGCAAGTGCTATAAAATAGTATGAGCCACTAATATTTGGTCATTCAGCAGATGCTTTTATCCAAAGCGACTTACAGATGAGGACAATAGAAGCAATCAAAATCAACAAAAGAGTAATGATATGCAAGTGCTATAACAAGTCTCAGTTAGCTTAAACGCAGTACACGTAGCAATTTTTTTTATTATATAATAAATAAAAAGAAAATGGATAGAATACAAAAAGATTAGAAAAGCTAGTGTTAGTTGTTTTGTTTTTAAGAAAACAAGCAGTAAATGGATAGAGTGCAAGTCTAAAAGGGACAAGTTTTTTTTGTTTTTTTTAAGAATAGAATTAGAATAGAGAGTGCTAGAGTTAGAGGGTCAAATAAAGATGGAAGAGATGTGTTTTTAGCCGACTCTTGAAGATGGCCAAGGACTGGGATTGAGTTGGGCTGGTCATTCCACCAGGAAGGAAAATTTAATGTAAAAGTCTGTGAAAGTGATTTTGTGCCTCTTTGGGATGAACAATAATGCGACGTTCATTTGCAGAACGCAAGCTTCTAGAGGCACATAAGTCTGAAGTAATGAATTTAGGTAAAGAGGTGCAGAGCCAGAGGTGGTTTTGTAGGCAAATATTAATGCCTTGAATTTAATGCGAGCAGCTATTGGTAACCAGTGCAAATTGACAAAGAGAGGTGTGACGTTCTTCATTATTTTTTACATTCTTTTTGGCTCATTAAAAATTCATCTTGCTGCCGCGTTCTCGATTAATTGTAAAGGTTTGACAGAACTGGCTGGAAGACCTGACATAATACATACATACAAAAAATAAATGAATAAAATAATTTAAAAAAACAAACAAACAACAACAACAACAAAAAAACTATAGGGTCCTAGAAATCCGGTTCTGAAACTACAGCATCCAGTATTGCATGAATACCCTACTCACAACAACAGCCTTATTGAACATGCAGATTCATTCTCTTCCAGCAGGAGGCGCTTTCGGACGGTTTCCGCGGTAACAGCAGAACACAAAGCAGAGCAGCACTGGACTTTGAAACGTGCAGCGCTCATATTTATTTATAGCTTTTTGAAGTTTAATCATCACATTAAGCTGCATCGCGATTCTGGTCTGTATCCAAATTTAAGACCTCTTGAAATCATAATTAAGACAATTTAAGACTTTTTATGACCTTAAATTTGATAAATTAAATGTAAGACTTTTTAAGGACCCGCGGGAACCCTGCACCTGCAGACTACTACATGATACATACATAGTTCATAAATATACATAATAACATATAATATAATAGGCTATAAACAGTTCAAATGGTATTAGTTACATCATATATTAGTCTATGTATTTTTATGCCATTTTAAACAAACATTAGACAACCAAACAATGTAATTTACTTGAGTTTCTGACAATGTTTTTTATTTAATGTTATAAATGAGTCTATGTATAAATGTCTAAAATTGTATAAATTAATCTATTTAAAATATGTATTAAAATTAAATAATTAATTAGGCTAGCATATGTAAGAAATTTGTTTTTTGAAAAAAATAAATAAATCAAGACTTGTTTCGTCCACAGTTTTTGAAGGAATCTCTTGAATGATTCAGGCATCAAATACATTTAACAGTCACTGTTTGCCACCTACTGGCACAATGTAACAATCTTTCTTTTTTTTTTAAGCGTATCATTAGTTACAAAGGTTAATTAGGCTACTCGTTTTGATCGCGGCTGCCGCAACATCAGAGTCTATATCCGGATTAAAAACTTTCATCCCAATACTTTCGTTATTATTTAATGTTTGCAACACAGAAATGTAGCCTACTGTGTAGACTGTTTGTGAAGCTGTTTCAAACATACAGCATATGATGAGCGCTGCTCTCTCTCTCTGGATCAGCGGCTGCGCGAAATCAGGTTTAAATATTCCGATGTGATGTCATTTCACAGGTTTAATTGACATAGCGGAATCATCATTTAGGAATAAGATCGCGTGTGTTTGAATCTTTTAATGAATAAAGGTGCATACATATGAGCTTTTTTTTTTTTTTTTTTTGTAGCCCATGTCATTTGTACCAGACCTCAAAAGTGGCCCCCCTGCTTCCGCGACTAGTGGTGCAACGGATCACAAAACTCACGGTTCAGATCATACTACGGATTTTGAGTCACGGATCGGATCATTTTTCGGATCAGCAAAAAAAAGTTGTGTAAACTACTAGCTTTACTACTAAAGTCAGTAATAAACCAAGAACAATTACACAAATTAATTAGATTTTCAACCAATAGATAGATTTCCAGCCTACAACATAAAATTATAAATAAAGACAGTAACAGTAGTATTCAGGTGCAGAAATGTAAAAATTAAGTGTAAAACACAATAATGCTTACTGCATAAGTTAAATACAGATGATTAGCAGACAGAAGCAGGTATTATAGGCTGCTGTCTCTTTAAGACTAAATGCACGGACCAAATACTGACACACATCCGGTTTCTTTCCTCGGCTGCATGGGCGTCGCTAGGCCATTTTTAGTGGGGCTTTAGCACCCCTAAATTTCTGCTCAGCCCCCCTAAAAATCTTGCGATTCTTCTCCTTTAAATTTCAAATGAAAACGGCAGCAGACTTCGGCTCCTCCCCATCTTTCTGCGCGTTCTTCAATCCACAGACTGTGGTGGCGTAGAGGAGAGGACAAGGTGTGTGTTTATTGATAGATTGTTATAGTATCTACATCTATGCAGTTCTTTGTCATAAATACAGTTTACAAAAAGTCATGGGAGAGCAATCGGTTTCCAATCTACTGTAAAGTTTTCGCTGCATTCACCACTCATCACACCATAGCTGTGATGTTATACCCATCTATGCAATACAGTGGAATACTGCAATAAGTTTAGTATACCATCCTACCCTATTAATCAATTTTTTTGTAAATATTTATTTTTATATTATATACCCTTATTGGGGGCTGAGCCCCCCTAAACTGAAAATCCTAGAATCGCCCCTGCTCGGCTGTATACGTTAACTTAAGACATAACTGACTGTGTTTACCAGAATACTTGCCAAAACGGGTATTTTAACATAACTTTGTGTGTGTGTGTGTATCCATCCGTTGAGGCGTTGTCTGAAACGCGGTATCTAAATCACGCCTCTCTTTCTCTTTCTAGCGATCCCAATGCTCCAAATAGTATTTAAACATCTAAATATATCTTTATTTGCACGTTTTCTGAGAGGAGTACCCTTTCCTCTTCTCCGCTCGCTTCTCGCGCTGACTATCATCTGAAGTGAGCGCATAACGGCGCTTCTGATGGCGTGTGATCCCGATAAATATACACATATACACAGAATTACAGTATTTAAGTATTCATGCAAAAATAATCTGTTATGTCTTAAATGAACGTTTGGGGAAATGTTGGGGAAAAACATTGGATGTTTGACATTATATTAGATCCGTGCAGTACAGTAGGTCTAATATATAGGCCGTCTGTCTCAATGTTAATCTAATAATAAAAGAAAAGAGGGAATCACTCGCTGCTCTTGATTGAACTGCTTTTGTAATCAATTTATTCATAATGGACCCATTTTTACATTTGATTATTTGTTTTACTAACTTGAATGCTTTTGTTTAGATGTAAAACAAAACATCTTGTTTCTTTCCTATTATATATATATATATATATATATAATATAATATACAACCCCAAATCAGAAAAGTTGGGACAGTATGGAAAACGCAAATAAAAAAAGAAAGTAGTGATTTCTAAATTTACTTTGACTTGTATTTCATTGCAGACAATATGAACACAAAATATTTCACGTTTTGTCTGGTCAACTTCATGTCATTTGTAAATATACATCCTTTCCTGTCATTCAGACCTGCAACACATTCCAAAAAAAGTTGGGACAGGAGCAATTTAGGGCTAGTAATGAGGTAAATTGGTTAAATAATGATGTGATTTGAAACAGTTGATGTCAACAGGTGATTGTAATTATGATTTGGTACAAAAGCAGCATCCAAGAAAGGTCTAGTCCTTTAGGAGCAAAGATGGGCCGAGGATCGCCAGTTTGCCAACAAATACGTGAGAAAATTATTGAAATGTTTAAAAACAATGTTCCTCAAAGAAAGATAGGAAGAGGTTTGGATATTTCACCTTCAACAGTGCATAACATAATAAAAGATTCAAGAATCTGGAGGAATTTCAGTGTGTAAAGGACAAGGGCGCAAGCCTAAGCTGAACAAACGTGATCTCCGATCCCTCAGGCGGCACTGCATCAAGAATCGTCATTCATCTATAAGCGATATCACCACATGGGCTCAGGACTACTTTGGCAAACCTTTGTCAAGTACCACAATACGTAGTTACATCCACAAATGCCAGTTAAAACTGTACTGTGCCAAAAGGAAGCCCTATGTTAACAGTGTCCAGAAGCGCTGTTGACTTCTCTGGGCTCGGAGGCATCTGGGATGGACCAATCACACAGTGGAAACGTGTACTGTGGTCAGATGAATCAGTATTTCAGGTATTTTTTGGGAGGAATGGACGCCGTGTGCTCCGGACCAAAGAAGAAAAGGATCATCCAGACTGTTACCAGCAACAAGTCCAAAAGCCAGGGTCTGTCATGGTATGGGGGTTGTGTCAGTGCCCTTGGCAAAGGTAACTTGCACTTCTGTGATGGCACCATTAATGCTGAAAAGTATATAGAGATTTTGGAGCACAATATGCTGCCTTCAAGAAGACATCTTTTCCAGGGACGTCCATGCATATTTCAACAAGACAATGCAAAACCACATTCTGCACACATTACAAAGTCCTGGCTGCGGAGGAAGAGGGTACGGGTACTTGACTGGCCTGCCTGCAGTCCCGACCTGTCTCCAATAGAGAATGTGTGGCGCATTTTGAAGCGCAAAATGCGACAACGAAGACCCCATACTGTTGCCCACTTTAAGACTTGTTTGCAGGAAAAATGGGACAAAATTACACCTGAAACACTTCATCACTTGGTGTCTTCAGTCCCTAAACGTCTTTTAAGTGTTGTGAAAAGGAATGGCAACATTACAAAGTGGTAAATGCTTTACTGTCCCAACTTTTTTTGGAATGTGTTGCAGGTCTGAATGACAGGAAAGGATGTATATTTACAAATGACATGAAGTTGACCAGACCAAACATGAAATATTTGTGTTCATATTGTCTGCAATGAAATACAAGTCAAAGTAAATTTAGAAATCACTACTTTCTTTTTTATTTGCGTTTTTCATACTGTCCCAACTTTTTCTGATTTGGGGTTGTATATATATATATATATATATATTAGGGATGTCAATTTTCAATAATTTCCATAATCGATCGTCGTTGAAATTAACGATCAATTAATCAATTAATCAATTAATCGTTAACCATGACTACTGTAAAATGCGTCTATTGCAGTGGCATATAGTCAACGGCATGACATGATGTGCAAATGCCACTCAAAACGCCAGCGTCCTCACCCGAATGAAAAGGTTTTTTAGTCTTAATAAAAGGCTAGTGGCAGGATGGTAAAATGAATGGATGTGATTATGATCATTTGATAAAAGGATGAGAGCGCGCCGTAGTTACGCACGGGATCATTATTTTGTGCTGTTTCATATCCTGTCACGGAGACCGCTGAATGCGCCTTTTTAAATGGTTTCATGGTGCTCGTTTTTTTTATTTTTAAAACATCATAGCAATGTTTGCAATAGACATTATCGGGATTTAAAATAAAATGATCCCAAACGCAAGTACGGCGCGTGGGGCTGAGACGCGCGGTCAGTGATCCGCTTCCAGAACCACCGGCGTTGCTACAAACACACACTGTTACCCCTTTAAACATTTTAATGTGAGTATTATGACACAAGTGAGGTACAAAGCTTTGTTAATAAGAGAAATAATTGGTTAGCAGGCAAATGTTACATCGCGACCATGCTTTTTGATTCATGCTGTTCGAGCGCATGCATTTACAGTGAGGAAAATAAGTATTTGAACACCCTGCTATTTTGCAAGTTCTCCCACTTAGAAATCATGGAGGGATCTGAAATTGTCATCGTAGGTGCATGTCCACTGTGAGAGACATAATCTAAAAAAAAAAAAATCCAGAAATCACAATGTATGATTTTTTAACTATTTATTTGTATGATACAGCTGCAAATAAGTATTTGAACACCTGTCTATCAGCACTAGAATTCTGACCCTCAAAGACCTGTTAGTCTGCCTTTAAAATGTCCACCTCCACTCCATTTATTATCCTAAATTAGATGCACCTGTTTGAGGTCGTTAGCTGCATAAAGACACCTGTCCACCCCATACAATCAGTAAGAATCCAACTACTAACATGGCCAAGACCAAAGAGCTGTCCAAAGACACTAGAGACAAAATTGTACACCTCCACAAGGCTGGAAAGGGCTACGGGGAAATTGCCAAGCAGCTTGGTGAAAAAAGGTCCACTGTTGGAGCAATCATTAGAAAATGGAAGAAGCTAAACATGACTGTCAATCTCCCTCGGACTGGGGCTCCATGCAAGATCTCACCTCGTGGGGTCTCAATGATCCTAAGAAAGGTGAGAAATCAGCCCAGAACTACACGGGAGGAGCTGGTCAATGACCTGCAAAGAGCTGGGACCACCGTTTCCAAGGTTACTGTTGGTAATACACTAAGACGTCATGGTTTGAAATCATGCATGGCACGGAAGGTTCCCCTGCTTAAACCAGCACATGTCCAGGCCCGACTTAAGTTTGCCAATGACCATTTGGATGATCCAGAGGAGTCATGGGAGAAAGTCATGTGGTCAGATGAGACCAAAATAGAACTTTTTGGTCATAATTCCACTAAACGTGTTTGGAGGAAGAAGAATGATGAGTACCATCCCAAGAACACCATCCCTACTGTGAAGCATGGGGGTGGTAGCATCATGCTTTGGGGGTGTTTTACTGCACATGGGACAGGGCGACTGCACTGTATTAAGGAGAGGATGACCGGGGCCATGTATTGCGAGATTTTGGGGAACAACCTCCTTCTCTCAGTTAGAGCATTGAAGATGGGTCGAGGCTGGTCTTCCAACATGACAATGACCCAAAGCACACAGCCAGGATAACCAAGGAGTGGCTCTGTAAGAAGCATATCAAGGTTCTGGCGTGGCCTAGCCAGTCTCCAGACCTAAACCCCAATAGAGAATCTTTGAGGGAGCTCAAACTCCGTGTTTCTCAGCGACAGGCCAGAAACCTGACTGATCTAGAGAAGATCTGTGTGGAGGAGTGGGCCAAAATCCCTCCTGCTGTGTGTGCAAACCTGGTGAAAACTACAGGAACGTTTGACCTCTGTAATTGCAAACAAAGGCTACTGTACCAAATATTAACATTGATTTTCTCAGGTGTTCAAATACTTATTTGCAGCTGTATCATACAAATAAATAGTTAAAAAATCATACATTGTGATTTCTGGATTTTTTTTTTAGATTATGTCTCTCACAGTGGACATGCACCTACGATGACAATTTCAGACCCCTCCATGATTTCTAAGTGGAGAACTTGCAAAATAGCAGGGTGTTCAAATACTTATTTTCCTCACTGTAAATCAAGCCAAACGTGGCTTTGTGTTCTGTTTTTCCGGATGGTCACGAATTTAATAATATTTATTGTTTCTTTTCCCAAATCCTCACTGTCTCACCCTCTAGATTCGCAGGTTTATTTTATTGTTGTTCACTTTTAATCACTGTTTTCGCATCTCTTACTGTGGTAAACGTGTGGGGGAAATGAAAGATTTCGTGGCCATGAATTAAGAATTCGTTACTATGACTTAAATTGTTCCCGCATTTAAGTTAAATCATGGGTTTTCTAGGGCAGGGATTTCAAACTGTGGGTCGCACAAAGCCACTTGGCGGCAGCTAAATGACACACACACACACACACACACACAGTTCCTAGGGCTGGACGATATACAAAGATTTATTACGAATTGCGATATTGCTCAGTGCGATTTTCGAATCGAAAGGCGGGGATTTAAAACATACGGAAGGGGGGTTGAAGTTGGAATAACACCAGTTGTTATAAGTGGGGGAGATTTGAAATTAGGGGACGGTTTTTTTGGAAGGAAGATCTCTCTTTTGCGTTGTTGAGAGAGATCTGGGAAAATTTCATTGATGTGTGGGAAAATTAAATTTTGGATTTCAGGGAGTTTTATTAATTGTATCGTCTGTTTGAACTCTGCACTGTATCTTTCGGAGAGATGTAAAGAGTTAGGTTTTGTGGTTGTCGTTCCTTCATATTTACTTTACTAAATTGTCCATAAAATAAAAAGCATTTCACATGTATGGGTTGAGCGGGGCACAAATGCGGGGTTAATTGTAACTATACAAACATTTCCACATGCTCATGCAACATATTCCACATATAAAAAAATATTTTGAAGATATAGCTGAACATTTATTTAACCATTGCAAAAGTCAATTTCTGACTGAAGTAAATTTGTCTTCTCAGTTTTTAGTGTTTATTTAAAATGAGACGCATGTTTATTATTTTTACAATTATTTCAAAATTATTTTAATCTCTAAACTGTTTGAGAATTCTGCTTCGCTTCTTATGATTTGCTAAAATAAAATAAAAAAGTGTTGGGTTGTGAGGGCACTTTTTTTTTTATAGCACTCGCAGCGCGGATTACAGTTCATAGCCGCGCCGGAGTGAGCGCGTTTCAAGACTCATTAACGTCTGTAAATTAAGAAATTAAAACGTAAATATTAGTAGTGAATGTTTACAGTGGTACTAGCCTATAAAATAAAATGGTTATTTTTCTTAAATACTTAATTTCTGCCATATTCTGCTTTTAATTATGATTAAGCTTATAGTAATGTCAATTGTTTTTTTATCTCAAATATTTTGGTGGGTCTTGAAATAGATTATACTTGTCTAGGTAGGTCGTGGAATGGAAAAGTTTGGGAACCCCTGTTCTAGGGAACAAATTAATGAAACATGGACAGCTGCCACAAATTAACATGTCATAGGAACGAATTAACAAGTTGTATGAATGAATAGACTGTCCTGCTCGCGTGCGCAGCCCTGTCAAAGCAAAGTGCCCGATATGCAATAATTATCTAGGGAAATTATGATTGAACATGACTTATTACTACATTTCAATACAAAATAACTTTGTACTGTATCTGTTTTAATGTACTTTTAAGTTGGATCATATTAAAAGCGTAGTTTGTACATTAGTAAATTATTTTCTTGTAAGATCCAGCCCCTTCACCGTCACTCACAGCCGTTTGCACGTGTTTTGCGCACGAGCCGCACGCACCACCAAAAATGAAACTGCTTAATCGACCATCGATAGCTTTTATCGATTACGTCTCTTATCGACAATTAATCGATCGTCGATTAATCGTTGACATCCCTAATATATATATATATTTTTTTTTTTTTAGGGCTGTCGATCGATTACATTTTTATCGCATGATTGTCATGAGTTAACTCGTGATTAAAAATGAATCACACATTATTTGTTCTAGTGTTGTCAAAAGTACCGACTTCGATACCATTCAGTACTGCAATTTTAAAAACGTCCATTTCCCGCTAAGATTTGAGCGCTGTTGAGCAGATTATTAAACAGGCAGATTGGTCATTGTTCACGGCGCTCAACAGATACATCTGTGATTGGCTTCAATGATCAATGAAGCACTCGGTGAAGAGTGTGAAGCGATGACCAATGAAGCCAATCACAGATGTATCTGTTGAGCGCGTGAACAATGACCAATCAGCCTGTTTAATAATCCGCTCAACAGCGCTCAAATCTTAGCGGGAAATGGACGTTTTTAAAATTGCAGTACTGAATGGTATCGAAGTCGGTACTTTTGACAACACTAATTTGTTCTAAATGTACCTTAAATTAATACTTTCAAGTTTTTAATACTGTAATCAACATGGGCATGGACAAATAAGGATGCTTTATGCACACGTATGTTTATTATTGAAACCATAGTCAACAGAGCATGAAGAGTAGACATGGATGTTTTTCAAAGAACTTGTTCGTGTCTATTAGACACATGAAAAAAGAAATACCAGGTTCCCATTACTTCTCTTTCTTTGCACTGAGCAATGTACTGACACAAACCTGTTTACATTTTTGCACACAGGGCAGCTCTTCTTCTGAAAATGCCAAATGTACATTTATTATTACATTTGTTTGTAATACAAACAAATGTAATACAAACAAATGTGCCTCTCTGTGCCCACATACTGTATTTTGATGAAGCTAAATTCTCAAAAAACTGTTTTCATTGGTATAATTTACTGTTTCTGTTGTCAGACAACGGAATGAATATGAAATAGCGACTGACACGCGATCCATTAAGACATAACCAGCTCTCCCTTCCAAGATGTTAATCTGCACAAAAATCCTGATAATCGCACCGTCGTCTGATGAAATCAAATACACATAAGATAAAGACAATAGCTGTGCTGTGATTTCGGCTATACTTGCATGTAAAATTAGAGAAGCAACATAATATCTGTGTAACAGACTGTGTTTAACTGAATTAAAGCGCTGCTCCTCTCTGCCACTCTCGCTGAACAGAAACTGAGCAGACGCACAGAGAGAGAGAGAGAGAGAGAGAGAGAGAGAGAGAGAGAGAGAGAGAGAGAGAGAGGTGTGTGCGCGCGCTGGGAGAGCAAGACCTCACGCGGCCGTACCGGCGATTCTCATACCCCTTTTCCACCAAGGCAGTTCCAGTGCTGGTTCGGAGCCAGAGCCTAGTTTCAAACCGGTTCTTTGTCTTTCGAGACCCAAAGCACCAGCTCCGAACCAGGAAAAGCGGTTCGTAAGTAGCACCAAAACATTGCTGGGCTAGAAGGAAGAACCGCTTGCGTCAGGGGCTGGGGGCGGGGTTACCGGGAACAACAAGACGAAAGAAACTGTGGACCGCCATATTTGAAATAGCTGTATTTAATAGACTTTATGCTTTTGGATCGCTCTCGCGGTGCTTTAGTGTGTTGTGTGCCGATCGATCTGCGTGGCGCGATGCACCTCGAACAAGTCTGTTGTGTTTGGCGCAGCCGCGCTAGTGAAACGAAACATGAAACGTATTCAGTGACGTAAGACCTGGCTCTGCATTGGCTCTCTAGCCTGTGGAAAAGCAACCGTTCTTAAAGGGCTCGCGAGTCGAACCAACTAAGAACTGGCAGTAGCACTGGCTCTGAACTAGCATGCACCTGGTTCCTGCTGGTGGAAAGGGGGTACCAGAACTAAGTTAGGGTTTGACGGTTTTTTGAAGGGAAAAAAGTCGCTAAAGGGGTCTGCACTGTTGCTAAGTTGGCAACACTGTGCATCTCCATTTCTCCAACTACGGGTTGAGCCACGGGTCAAACAGAAAATACGCGCTGCGTTAATCGCGCGTTAAAAAAATTAGTGCTGTTAAAATTAATTTGCGTTACCGCATTAACTTTGACAGCACTAATATATATAAAGGAAATGTAAAAAGTGTTGCAACTGTCCCCACTCTCTCCTATAGATGAAGAAAAATCACTCGCAGTTCTTGAATGGAAAACGTTCAGATAATCTTAAATACTGAAAGCACTGTTTGTTGTTTGTATGTTTCTAAGCTCCTCTTTGTTTTGAAGTTATATTAGTTTAAAATTCTTAACAACTGTTTTAAAAAAAAAAAACTATTTGTAATTATTTTAAAAAGTACTTAATTACTTATTGTATATCTAAATGTAAGGATTTTAAGATTCTCAAGTCGGTAAACTAATTAATTAATAAGGGGAAAGTAGATAAAGAATCGTTCTGGAATCGGATCGTGACTCACAGAATCGGATCGGATCGTGAGGTGACTAAAGATTCCCACCCCAATATATATTATATATATATATATAATATATATATATATATATATATATATATATGTATTTTTTTATTTTTTTTGCATTGGTTCATATTAACAACAACAAAGGTAAAATAAAAAATAGCTATATTGTGATTATTAATCTAGTAATGATTATTACGAAAGGAATTGGGTGGAAAGAATTAATGTTGCTAATGATTTTGCTTTGCTTTTTTTCATTCATTCATTCATTCATTCAGAAGAACTTTAAATCAGTTTTTCTCAAAATGGTCTTTGCTGACTTGATCGAATTCAAACGGGTGTAGCGCAGTCATTTTTCGTCCGATTCTATCAACTCATATATCATTTTGAAGGTCTTTTATTGGAGAATGTAATTAAAAGTGAAAAAGTAACATTTTTTTTTAAAAAATTGTTCATTTTTCTCATCTTGCCGGCACTGGTTACAAATGGTGAAATCTCTATACAAGTAATTCAGAGAACAGGTAAACCTTGTTCATTGTTTTGCCATCATCTGAAGTCTTTGTCAGTATTGGCATCTTCTGAAGTCTCACACGCCAGGCTGGATCCAAACTGGAACTGGTGTAAATTCTAGTAACCATGGGATGGACATCCCAAGATATAAACAGGAAACAAAAGGAGAAAGATCAGAATAGCTGCTGTTCATATTATTTCAGACAAAAGATTATTTATTTCATCACATATAATTGAAGTGCAAGGTTATGAGATGTTTTCTGTGTGAATGTTAAAATGTAATTGATTGCTGTGAACAAAGCTGAATTTTTCAGTGTCACATGATCTTTCAGAAATCATTCTAATATGCTCTTTTGTTGGTTTTGATTGCGTCTTATGTCCTCATTTGTAAGTCGCTTTGGATAAAAGCATCTGCTAAATGACTAAATAAATAAATATGCTGATTTTACCAAAGAAACATTTCTGATAAATGGGTCATTCTATAGAAACGCCCATTTTTCTGTCCCTAGCCTCTACAGAAATATAACACTTGAAAAAGAATTTAGGGTTACAATTTTTTTATATATATTTTAAAATGAAAAAATGTGTTATTTGAACAATTACACCTTCTTGAGCCATCAATGTGGCAACATTTGTTTTTAATTAATTATAAAGAATTCCAAGCACCACAAAACTGCTTGTCCCCACAGCCATGTACAGAGGGAAAGTGCTTTATTTTGAGGTCAAAAACAGGTTTTTCTACATTTAAAAGGCAATAATGTATTCATAACTGTCAAATATATGATGTAAATGACACAAAAAACAAAATAAATATTATAAAATATACAGTATAATGAAAGTAGTGGACCCTGAAGTTGTGTCACTGGTGTTACCGCTTAACAAAAATCATTTATTTTGAAATAAAAATCACACTAATGACATCACTTGACTTCCTTCTTCCTATTTACTGAAGATCTATGAAAAAAAGGCCCATGATAAGTCCACTGTCTCTTTTCAGTTATCAGAAATGTTCTTATTTATCTCATGATTTCATACAAAGCTTTTAGCTGAAATGACTGGTATGACCTAATTTATTGTCAGGGAATTGTAAAAAAAAACTAGAATACAAATGGATTAAACTACTTAATTTTTTTGGCCAGAGGAGAACTGGCCCCCCGACTGAGCCTGGTTTCTCCCAAGGTTTTTTTTTTCTCCACTCTGTCACAGAGGGAGTTTTGGTTCCTTGCCGCTGTCGCCTATGGCTTGCTCAGTTGGGGACACTTAATTTCTAGCAATTATCGTCAATTGGATTTCACAGATACTATTAAACTATACTGAGCTAGACAATGACATCTCTGAATTCAATAATGAAATGCCCTTAACTGAAAATTGAGTGTTTAATCTTATTATTATACATTACTGATACTCTATCCTCCAACTTGATACTGTTAAGTGCTTTGACACAATCTGTATTGTTAAAAGCGCTATATAAATAAAGGTGACTTGACTTGTCTTGACTTAATTTAGTGAGTACACAATTGACAACATGTGGTTTCATACCTTGCAGCAGACATTTTGCAAAATGCATAAAATCTGTCACTGGTGTTACTGTCACTAGTGTTACCTTCTTTATGGGTAACACCAGTGAAGATCAGTTTATGTTTATGTTCCTTTACTAACTGCTTTCACTAATTGCCAATTGTATGTCAAATGTAACAATTTAGGCTCATCTACTAATTATAGCTGAAGAATAAGTGTCTTTGGTCTAATGTATGTCATGGTGATTCATTGTGTCACTGGTGTTACCGTGTTTTTTTTTCTGTCACATTACATAAAATGTGTCACATGTGGCATGATAATAATTTTACATCCATTGAATTCTGCTTCACTCAAGAGTTAAGATTAAAGGATTGCATCATTACTTGTTTATAACTGTTTTTTATATATATTTTCATTGTTATAACAAATACATGGTTGCTCAAATGTACTAACATCATTCAATCACACTTTTAACAAATCTGATTAAAATAAATAAAACAATCTCCTTATTTGTTGCATGATCATTGTTTTTCTGTAACTCTGACTAGATGTGCTGAAATAAATCGAGAAATAATATTTCTTAAAAACCTCTAAAATTGACAAAGAAGGTAACAACAGTGACAAAAAAGTTACATGTGGTCTTTAAATAAATGCACAAAAATATAAAAATTATTAAACTGTCATTTATGTGTATTCATAAAGTCAAAAGGTAATTTAATAATGTGGTCTAAGTTTAAATGTTAAAAAAAGAAATACATTTTAAGACATCTTGCCACACCAAAAGTGGATGACCCAAATATGAATGTAAAAAAAAAGCTGTGCTGAGTATTTTTGTGTGAATGTTTTAACAGTGTAAAGTTTGTTTGTTTATTTTTATTCAGCAAGGATGCATTAAATTGATCAAAAAACACACAAAAATATTCTGCAGCACAACTGTTTTCAACATTGATAATAATCAGAAATGTTTCTAGAGCAGCAAATCAGCATATTAGAATAATTTCTGAAGGATCATGTGACAATGAAGACTGGAGTAATGATGCTGAAAATACAGCTCTGATCACAGAAATAAATTACAGTTTACAATATATTCACACAGAAACAGCTATTTTAAATTGTAATAATATTTCACATTACTGTTTTTATTTTTTTATATCTGAATTTTTTAATAAATTCAGCCTTGGAGAGCATAAGAGACTTCTTTTCCAAAAACACAAAATTATTTTACTGAATTTTGAACATGTATTTTTGAGGTTAACTACTAGCCACATGGTTCATTTGTGCA